>JASUAD010000013.1:30924562-31124562 GCA_037013555.1 Sextonia rubra
ACTTCACAGCGAAAATGCTCGTTAGCCTTGGAAGATTCCTCAACTGAATTCTTTCCAAATTCTCTAATGTGATTCCTTCATCTTCAATCTCTGTCTGTAATACTATTTTCTCTAGCCCATCAAAATAACTTATGTAAACTTGCTTCAGTTTTTTAAGCATTTGAAAGCCAGAAGAGAAAAGTGTCTTCAGATTTGGGCATTCAGAGAATGTTAATTCGCCCAAGTTTCCGAAAGAGCCAATTCCTGTTTTCCCTTTCCAAATGCTTCTAAGGTGTTGTAGCCTCCTTAGTTCCAAGCTTTTCAATCTTGGTAGTATTGTGGTTGCTTCATCGTCATCCACATCTACTATTACTTCCATTTCACCTATGTCAGCTACATGAAGTGATTCCACGTTCTCAAACTCATGGAAGCTGAACGGAAAACTCTTCAATTCACTGAATCTCCATAGATGTAGAACTGTCAACCTACGGAAGACACCAATGCTCTTCAATTGAGGTAAACAGTAAATTTTCAGTTTCTCCAGTTCCACAAATTGGTTCTCCTCCAATGCCTATATTCCTTCACAGTCTCCTACAGATGACTCTCTAACTCTCCATACTTTGCCGAGAGTCGCTTGAAGATTTCTAAGTTTCGGGCATCCGGTGATCTGAATCTTTGTCAGATTCCCTCCAAGTTCCAGTTCTCCTTGTAAAAGTGGCAATGAAGCAGGTTTTCATTTCTGTGCCCTATCATCTCCATTAAATCATCACAGTGATCGATGCTGAGTTCTCACAACCTTTGCTGCACCCCCAGTATCAAAGAAACCATGCTCAGTCTTCTACATGTTGATATGACCAGGCACTCCAAATCACTCAAAATGTTAAACATATCGAGGGATTCACATTGGCAGAAAAGGAAAGCCAACACTTTGTCATAATTTTCATCTAAGAAGTTATTGAACTTATGGGCTCTACAATGTGGACCAATAACCAACTGAAATCTTCTCAATCTCCTCAAATATCCAATGACATCCAAACTTCTTCACCATTATTTGCAAGCTTGTCCAGGTTTCCAGATCAGTTAGTTGCTTCAAGCTCGCACGTCTAATTGCACCAGATGATTCAGATCCTTTCCCAATCTCATCTGAGATTCCAACTCCTGATTCTTCAACCCATCCAACAAAAGTTTTGAACATATCCAATTCCCGCAATTCAAGTTAACTTGTAGATTCCAAATGAGATCATTCTAATTCCTAAACCCCTCAATCCTAGTTTTTGTAAATAGATTAATTCACCTATCTCCGTAGGCAAATTTCTTATCTTAGTATACGAAATATCTAGTATTTCAAGTTTCTTAAGATTCCCAATTGACGCTGGCATCTTCGCTAGCCCATGACAGCCTCTTAAAATCAGCACCCGCAATTCATTTTACTAAAATAATGAGGATGGAAGAGATGACATGCCTGTATGATAGAGACTGATGCCCTGAAGTGTCTCCATATTTTGAAAGAATCCATTGGGTACTTTCATGCCTTGAATATAATCATCTGCCTTTGCACAACTGTATTCAGCAACATCCACCACAATTAAAGTCATCAGCTCTTCCAAAGCTGAGAATCATCCTCCTAATGATTTCCTCAGGTCTTGTGGCAACCACCCATCTGCTAGCCAGTTTCCAATGGAGTTTTTAGCATTCAGAGGCCTATCTTCAGCAAAAAACCTACAATGTAGAATGCATATTTTGCTTCCCATGTTTCCATCTGATCCCTTAGCCAGGATCCCATGAGCCCAATTGTCAATCACAGCCTCTGAGGGTGTCACCCGAATGACCATATTGACCTGTATGTTCTGGTTCTCCGCATACAAGATCTTTCTCAAAATTGTCGGTTTTTGGGCTATTGTGATTTCATGTTTGCCAGCCCTTTTCTTCTCTTCATTGATTAAAAACTTCCATAGGTTGGATTCCATTGTATTAGTTCCTGAATTGGACATGAAAGTAAAACAGTATGTTGAACTTGGAATCTGCACGTAGGAGCCAGAAGCATAGAGTAATATAGACTCTTGGAAATATCTATTCAATTATATCATTGGAGATAACAACCTTGTTCTCTCAAATCATCTAGTAGCTTGGACTTTTGCAATCACGATCAGCCTTCATGTACCATTTCTTAGTTTTCCTTAGCATTGGTTTCAACACCATGTTGATTTAATTTTTATATCAGTGGCTGGACTTTCCGGACGTCCCAAGATTTCCAAGAGCCATTAACATTATTTGAATATGCCCTGATCAACGTTGACTCACATAAGCTGTGGCAACTAGGTAGAGCCAATACTCAAGACGTAACGACCAAGATATTTCGTAAAGAGCTATTGCTATTGAGTTAGCAAGCACAACAGGATCCATTTCGGTATTAGAGACCTAGACTCACTTTCTAGAGGCTTTTAGCAAGGAACTCACAAAGTTGAAACCCACCCAACCCCACGAGAAAAGACTTACTCACGAATGCCAGGGAAAAAAAATTGACTTATAAATAACTACAGACCTCATACGTCAGAATGAAAGCACAATCGCATTCATTGAAAATACAGTCTTGTTTTCTACTCCTATTTTCGCTGCCCCCCCCCCCCCACAATAGTTTTACCCAATATAACTCACACATGGATAGGAGAATTTCATGTGCTCCAAAGAATTAATTCTCAGCCGTCAAGAATCAATTGTCCTTCATACTCAGGATCAAAGGCTCGTAGTCTAGGCAGGTAGTTCCTATATATATATATATATATTGCAATTTGTGTTGTGAACCATGCAGCACACAATATTTTATCGCTTGTTTGGATAAATACATAATATAATATTATCAAATTTAAATATTGTAAGATTCTATTATTATAGAATAAAATAGTATCATATTATAATATTGTGTCACTCAATATAACCTTGAAATTGTCTTATACAGAATATACTTGAATATTTCAATACAAAGATTTCTACAAGAAAGTGAGATATTGTAGAATATCCTCTAAGATATTCCAACACTTACTTTTTAAATATTTAGATTATATTTTAAATTAGGATACAATATAGCAAAATCATGGAAAAGATATGCTTTCCAAACACCCCGTAGTTCTATTTGAATTGTAAAAGTAGAATTCCATATTACTTGCATTGGCAGAAAAAGTCCCCCCAAGTAGGATCAGATCTAGAAAGATTTTAAGTGGATGAGACTGACCCCAATAATTGCAAAAGAGATCTAAAAGGGCATCAAGTAGACTATTCAACATCTTAAGCTCTCAACACCTCACAATTAATGCATTACCTACAAAAAACAACCTTTTACCCTAGTGGTAAGAGGTGTTGGTCCTTAGCAGCTTGACCAGGGTTTGAGCCTGGCCAAAAACCTTTCCTTATCCAAGATCTTGCTCTCTCACCAGAGGGCTCTCTAATCTCACCCAAGGTGCCCCAAACCTTTCCTTACCCAAGATCTTCCTCTCTCACGAGAGGGCTCTCCAACCTCACTCAAGGTGCCTCTTCTCACCTACGGGCTCCCTCACTAGAGGGCTAAGGCTCTCAGGCCACCAAAGACTAAGATACCCAAAGAAAAAAAGAATCTGCAAGGTTGACGGTGGGCCTAAATATGGGCTGGGCCGTCCAGGGACTACAAGAGCTCAACCCCATGGATCTTGGCATAGATTGGAGTCTGAATAGCCAGATCCAGACCCTGACCTGCGGTTTAAATTTGACCCTGATCTGGGGTTTATATTTCTTACATTATCAACGGACTAGATCAAAATCTGTTATATTTAGGCCATCAGGCTAACCTTCTAAAATTTGGGATACATAATTGATGGATTACATCAAAATTTTTATATTTAGATCATCAGACTCTATCCCAATAAGATTTGGGATTTTAACCCTAGAGGCCAATTTAGATTTTAGAAATCAGACTCTAGATCCTAAACTTTTATAGGTCTACCTAAAACAGGATTGGACTTTGGAGTGAAGGGAAGTGTGAGACACCACCTGCCTGAGCTTGCCTATCTTTTTTGTTAACTTGCTACATCGGAAATAATCAAGCCTTGATCTTGTGTTGGCCGGATCTTAACCCCACATGAGGCCTCTGACAAAATTGGGTTTAAATCTCTAAGCCAAAGCGGACAATACCATATGGTTAGTGGGTTCGAATCGTTACACAATGTTGAGTGAGATCTCACATGCCTAGGCTTGCATGTCTTGTTTGTTAGCTTGCCACATCAAAAAGAAAAACAAAATCAAAGCCCATTCGGTATTGTTTTCATGTTGTTCCCGATCCTTTGCTAACATTGGGTTGAACAAAGATCTGACTGTGCATATTGTGCTTAACAAAACTTGTTTGGCAATACTGTGACAAATTGTACCGCTAAGAACATACCGTGCAGCACACGTTTGACAGCATTAAAACCTACAAGAAATAAAATCCAAAACTATATGTAACACCTCGTAAGGCTTACTTATATGAATAAGATCATCGTCATCGATTTTCCATTGGAAAAGATTTTAAATCCCAAATTCTAAATACCATTTTAGTTGCGTTAAAAAATCTAAGATTAGAGTTAAGAAACTAGGTTTTCCTCATTTAATTTTAAAGAGAATGAGCCAGCATCATCTTCATCTCCCCAACCTAAATACAGGAAATTGCAGAGATCAATTTCAACCCCCTTTCCAAATACTGATTTGGGAACGTTTTTCACACTTGGAAATTAACACTATCCAACAGACCAAACCAGCAAATCAACCTAACCCACCATACCCCATCTTGTTCTCTCCTCGTCATCCACCCCACACCCATCGATAAATCCAACCCATCACACAGACCACGTGCTAATTAGCCAAACCCATCACTCACCTCCAATTCAAATCAAACCACCACACGACACAGCCCACATACAGATCAACCCAATCCATCACGCACCCTACTAAAGAAGATGGACACAGAGAGGTAAAGAGAACAAAAAAACAAAGGGCATGAAAATGGGATCGTTGGGCCTGAGGTGGTCGGGGAAGTAGAAAAAAGGAAAGGAGAGAACCAGGGGGCTTGCTCAGGAGAGATGGCCTGGGTAGAAGGTTCGTTCTCGGGCAGGATTTTAGGGATCATCCGCAGAATCCAAATTTCATTCCGCAGAATCCAAATCTGAAACAACCAATTTACATCTACCGAACGCATTGCCCACCTTCTCATCCGGCTGGAACACAGAATCTCAGTAGCTATTTGCCAAATAGGCCCTCAAGTCCTGATCTTGGATATGTAAGAGTGGTTTGATCTTAACCCCACATGAGACCTGATATCATGTGGGTAGTAGGCTTGGATCGTTAAAGTAATGTAAACGATGGTGAAGGTAAAAAAGACAGAACCAAGGTGGATGATAGCATAATCTGTAATAAAGGGCTTAGAGGCAAGCTAGAAAAATGAAGAAAAAAAGAATGGTCGCTGACCAATAGATCTTGGACAAGGGCCAATTTGTTTGAAAGAGACTGGAAATCCCATTATCAACAACGAGGTGGTGGTATTTGAGCAAACTGCAAGATAAATGAATTTGGAGCTAGAGGCCCAAATTATAATGGATTAAACAAACCACTACAATCTCCATTATTACTAGAAAATTGTATCACCTTCATACCTCTATGCAGCCATAAAAAAATAAAAATAAACAACAAAAAAAAATAAATAAATAAATTACAAACAAAGAGTATGAGCAGACCTGGGTGAGCTAGTCCATTATTGGTCAATTTCCACAATCCCAGATCTAGCTATTATTCTTTCTTCTTTTATGTACAACACGGGTTGGGAAAATCTGACCCAACAATCTTCTCTACCTGCAGAGGGCTTTGAAAACCTGCACAAAAATGCCCCATAGCCAAACAGATAGAGATCCCCAAAAAACAAAAAAAAAATTTACAACATCCTCCAAGTTCATGCCATTCATGTTAAATTCCTTCAAAATCACAATCAGTCATCATTCCTGTAATTTGCTTAAGCCGGCTGTCAATTTCAATTTTTCCCCACCAATTTAGACCTGTTTTCAGCGGCCACTAGAAATGGGATTTTTCCTTGTCACAGTTATTGCTACTGCTAGCCTCTATTGCTGTCTTCTCCTTTGCCCTGAAGTCATCCAGGCTACGATATTCTTCCCTTAGAAGCCTCTCTAGCTCTGGATGCTTTTTTAGAGTCTCTTTCTGGTCCCTGGACTCCCTGTAGTGATGAAAGGCCCTGCCAAATAGAAGCAGTAACATGGCATCAACTTAAATACAGTACTGCTTGTCATTTTAAGGGGTAAAGGTGGAAGCACAGGCTCTCCCGTCCCAAATAAAGCAGGTGTGGAACCTACTTGTGGATCTGAGAGAAATTTGGATTGGATCCAGATTAGGATCCTTGTTTGTTTTAACCCGAGGATCCAGATACAATATGACTGCATCCACATATTTAATATATATATATACATATATATGAGAACTGTCCTTACGGACCGTTTCACATGGTGGGGCCCACGTTGCTAAACATCCAAATGGATCACACACACGACCCCTTGAAACACGCCCACGAATTTGGGGTCCCATCTGAGCAAACTAGACCATTGGATCAACTACGTATAATTTATACATAGTCGATCCAACGGTCCAATCTGTTCAGATGGGACCAAAAATTGGTAGACGTGTGCAATTCAGGAGAGGTCGTGTGTGATCCATTTGGATATCTCACAACATGGTCACCACTATGCGAAACAATCAGATTTGGTCCATAAGGACTGTCCTTACAAGACCCTCTCTCTCTCTCTCTATATATATATGTGTCCCTGTATAGTCCATCCAAATAGACCACACACATGACTCCGCTAAATTACACATGTCCACCAATTTTCAGTTAGGTCCAAATTTAATTTACCGTTGGATCGACTTTGCACCAATCCGAATGAAATAATTGTATAGGTCATGGATGAAGAAGTTAGGGACATGTGATTGAGGAAAAACTTGATACCTAGCGTGGTCCTGCATGGATCTTTCCATCCCCCTCGGGCTCATCCCTTGGTGGGGTCTACAATGGGCCTCACAGCTCCGTGAGGGATGTATGCATAGGAAGACTGCCATCTATATGTGTGGGTATGTGTAGAGCATGGATGAAAATAGTGGCCGCTACACATATCGTGGGTAGCAACCGTGATTGCTATGCTAAATTGAAATTAGCGCCGCTATCTTCCATATCGGCTACTACGGTCCGCTATGGGGACCGCTACAGAGTGTGATTGATGGCTATTTTTTCAAAAAATTTTGAAGTACATTTTAAAGCTTTTTTTTTTTACTTTTTCTCTTTAAATAACATTTTTACTCAAATCTTCCATCCTTTTATACTTGAAAGAACACCAAAACACATAGGATCCTCCCATTATCCTTAAAAGAACACCAAAGCACATAGGATCTCGCCGAATTGAAGTTGATGCAGAGTGTTCCTCTCAAGTGGAGTGTTTTTATGGAGTTATTGAGTATTATGTCATCCCACATTTGTTGTATTGAATGTTGACTGTTGAGTATTGACTATTCACTGTTTAGTGTTTACTATTGCACTCATAAGTTTCAACTTTTAAGTCTTGAGTCTTGACTTCAAGTTCAATACATTGTTTATTTTGTTGATATTACTTCATCACATAGTTTTTTTTTTTTTTTAATAAGCTTTTCATTAGTTTTTAAGTTAGTATAACAACATGAATACATGTGAAAAAAATGATCATTACTATTATTTTTTATTAGTACAGCGATACAGGACCTCATGCAATGAGGAGACCGCTACACCCCTTTATTTTAATTACTTTGAAAAGAAAATCATATATTCTATCATTTTCTAATATTTTGGATTTTCTGAAATTTTTTCAAAATCTTTTTATGATTTTTTCAAATCACACCGCTGTGCCGCTATGTAGCATTTCGACAATGGGCCGCTACACCCGCCGCTACTGCTTTTTTCATCCTTGATGTGGAGAATATTACTATGCATCCTTTCCTCACTATATAATGAGGGACAATGACGTGGTTTTTCCTCCTCACATATGAAGATTCTTCTTTATCATAATATCATAAATGACTTTTCCTCTTTTATACATGAATCTTTTCAAATATGCATTTGTCCCTCACCACGTGGTGAGGGAAGGATGCACAGTAATATTCCCCTCCTGCAAATACATCCCTCACAGACATGTCGTGCATACTCCATATAAATATGTATATATAGGTTTTAAGGGCCTAAAGAGCTTGAGTTATATTGACACTTGAGAGTCCACTTAGTTTTAATCACAAACTATTTATTAACCCTACTCATATTTAAGAATTTCATCTGAAGCTCTTTTATCCAATAATACTAATGCACTCATCTTATTTTGGATCCAGCCAAATCTGACCTGCTTGAAGCAATCAGAATTGGATTAGGACAGAACGGAATGCCCCCGTTAAAGTTTCCAGGCCCGGTGCCAGTCTATTTTTGTTGTTCTAGTCCATTCCGAGGCCAATTCCACTCCATCCTCGCCCATGTTTCAAGTTCAATTAATGTCTAGTGTCTACCGAAAACAGTCAATTGTAAAATGTAGTTTAATTTAAGTGATGTAAGTAAGCATTTTTAGTATTATTCTAGCATTGATCTACCATTTTCAATTTCGGGTTTTTTTTTTCATTTTTCAATTGTGTTTTTTCCAAAATGAAACACAATCAGGCAGAATGCCGAGACGTTCCACTATAAGGTCAAGCCAGAATGAGACCGGAACAGAATTGTCACCTACGGTTTGCATCCCTAGGCACATTGTATTTTTGGCTGTAGACTTGTGATAGCAGTTATTCAGCAGCATAAACAGAAAAGACACTAGCGTACATAACATAGCATTATGGTTAGTGATGCAACTTGAACGCTCAAAGACACTAGTGTACATGGCCAGAAAAAATGAATTTAAGAAGCCTAATCTGCTTATACATTCATAAAAATATGTTAAAAAATCAAAATCTCATTTTAGCAAAATAGTGTGCAAGAAATTAGAAACAACATTAACAAAACCTGGAGAACAAATAACAACTGCCACCACTGATGATTTTGATAATAAAACCTAATAATTAGTATTAAGCACTAATTATTAGAAATTTAGAACTAACTTTAAAAATACACAAAAAAAAAAGAAGGTTATTATACAGAATCATATCATCAATTGTTTCATGTGCCCAGGTTGAAACAGCAAAAGGATCTGAAAGTGGTTTTCTTGTTACGTGGCTCATTTACAACTACGCATGTACTCCTTGCAATAACTAGTGATATATGGTATTGGTGGTACTGTTTCGAACCATAGAAGCTATTGCCTATTGCAACAGCTGTGGTCAGTACTATCTATATGATTATTGTAAGCTGCATGGATGGAATAAAAGTTGCAGAAAAAGTGATATTCAAAGCGCATTTTAACACTATTCACACCGTCATAAATCTAATTCTCCAACATTCCTCGTCTTGGAATAATATGATGAGATTTTCAACATCTTTTGCTTCAATGGGAGATCGAATATTGCTAAAAAATTCATTGAAAAAAAAAATTAAAAATATATTCAAACTGTTAAAATTATATGTACAAAAATATAGAGAATTTGGTAAATCCACAAAACACAAAAATATTGGGAAAACAATGAGGCAAAGTTTTAAAATTGTCATAGTGATATCAGTATTATTTTGGTTCATCATTTCTTAAAGCAAAATATTGTGATATTTCAAACTATTTGTGATGGCATTTACTAAGTGAGTTAGGTGCTGGTGGAAATTATTGTTGTTAAGGCAAGCCACAGCAATAGAAAGAACATAAAAACAAAAGGACATGAAATAAGATGAATATCCAAAAATAAGGAAGCTTCCACATCTAAAAATAAATAGAAATAAAGACATCAACATGTCACAGTTACCAGTATTTTTCAAGGCCATAAAGATTGCCTTTTTTGTAGAATTCTATCGTAAGATGCTCAAAATCCTCATACAGGTCTTCCCTAAATTGCTTCTCCAACCCATAGCTGGAAAATATAAAATCTATATCAGAAAGCTAATCCCAAATTGATGAAATAAGGCCATGACTACGATGATGAAATAGCACGGAAATCATTGAAATGTGGAGATGGGAAAAGAGAAAAAGGAAACTTTTCATGAAATCTTGGGCTGATGAAAATTTAAAGAACAGGAGGGGAAGATAAGCAACCTGTAAAACCTGAAAAGGCATTCTAATCCATAATTATAATTAGCAGCTGCATCCTCCAATGCAAACTTCCGGAACTCATTATACATGGAAGGACTGAACATGTCTCTGAGGAAATATGACCAGAACCGATACAGTGTATTCATTTCCTACATATACAATGACAAGCGGATACTAAATTAGCATGGACTGGAACTGGAACATGAAAGCTATTGAGTTACAACACGATTTACACGGATAGAATATAGATATGCTACAGTAGGAATAAAATATAGAAGTGTAAAATGGGAAGAATTGGTGAACTTTTACAATATGTACATTGGTGAATTCAAGAGGGCATACAGTCAAATTCCAGTGAAAAACAATCAGAGTGCAGTCCTCGATTCACAAAGCATGATCTACGGACAGTAAAGAAACTGACTAAACAGTTACTTTGTGGAAATAGAAAAATCTGAGGGATCCAGGTTCAGAAGTCAACAACAAAATTAGTAGATGACCAAATCAGAAAGGTTAAAACTGTTCCACCTCACTGCAACCAATCCCCAGTCTTTTCCTGTCAGCTAGGCAACGCTTATGGAACTTGAGGTACCTAGAACAAGGAGCAATCGTGTAAGCACTGACCAGAGCTTCAGTTCATACACAGTGTGTTGTTCACTTACTTTTGTTGCCTGAATTCATTGTCCTCTAGAAGCTGATGACTGGGATGTTGAAATGGTGGGAAAGGTTTTGGCAAAGAACCCGGCGGAGGAGAAGCACTCAGCTTTGAAGACAAGGGGCTGAAATGATGATCAAAATTAACAAAATACAGGAGGGAAAATAAAAGGGGAAAAATAGCCTATGGACGAGCAGTCACATGACTTCCAGCTGGTGGTAAGACTTAGGAGTTGGGACCCATGAAATTCATTGGGACATCCCATCACATACAGCATCAGTCTCACCACTGCCAACCAAAACGAGTTCATTGACCAAAAGTCTGCAAAGTAGCAACATTATTCTGTTCAGGCTATTAAACTGAAAATAAATATTGAGCAAAAGCCAATACACACCCATGATTTTCAGGGGGTGTTGATCCAAAGTAAAAGCCAACCGAATTGCTAGGTGGGCTTTCTGAGATGATACCATGACGACTTCGGCTATTTCCATGGTTCCTAAAATTGCTAGGAAATAAGCGCTGTCTATGGGATGATTGTTGCCGGTTCATTCCTTTATTTTGCCTTCTTCGAGAATTGCTAGAATTCATAGGCTCTTTGGAGGTGTTTCCTGCTGAGGTTATACAATCTGGACTCTTTGATTCTGACCCAATGTGATGCCTCCAACTTTTAGATCGCGTAGCTCTTAATTCCTGATCAGCATGCACAAATCAAATGCCCACCAAGCAATAAATATCACACTAGTATAATCAAACTTCCGTGGGAAAAAGCATTATTGGAGAAAGCAGCAAGAACAGAGGATAAAACATAACTCTGCCAACAAACACAAATTTCATCAATTGGCCACTACTATAGAAAAAAGGGCCTATCCACCTGCTCATAGAAATAAATTCCATCATTAAGTGCAGACGCAAGTTCTTTGGAGATGGGTGCAGATTCTGAAGCAGCAGCTCTATCATCCTCACCAATCCTCATATTCTGCAGAGCAGTTAAAAAAGTTATGTGCCATGCCAAATCCAGCAGTGTCCACTTTAAGAAGCATCATGACTAAAACATAATTAAATGAGGAAAATTATGAAAATTTTCTAACTCAACAAGAGATCAAGGTAAATGGCCAGCCAAATAATGATACTTGAAACAACACACTACTAAAAAAAAGGAAATATTTTCTTGTTATGGCAATACATAAAACTTGTTTTACTAATTCAAATCTTATTGACTTTTGAAGCTGTGGAAAATCTCCTACAAATCCTTGCAGTACTTTTGATTTGAAAGATAATATTAGAAGAAAAAAACAAAACAGAAATACTTTAGCAATCACCCAAAGCAATAGGGGAAAAAGAAAGAAAGTTTTGCATGAACAACTGAATCCTTTCCCAACACAATAAAAAGTTCGAGAGCCTTACTTGGGTAACAATTATAAGTCTCTGCATATCCTGGTCATTGACATCCATTTCATATTCCTCTTCATCAACCCTACAAAAATTAATGCCATTCAGAAGCAAGAGATCATGAAATTGTTTGAGACCAATCTTTAAATAATAAATAAATAAACAAACTAGACTCAACATAATTAGCAAATGATTAGCTATGATATCCTTTGATTATAAAATCAAAATGGAGATAAAAGTGAGGCCAAGGTTCTAGCCAAACTGATAAATTTGAGTTTTAAGCATCAAGAATGATCCAGAAACTGAATATCACATTATGGGTGTGAGACCCCAATTCGCCTGGGTAATCCCTTGAGGCGAGACCAAGTCAAGTGATCATGCGAGTCAAGAAAGAAGAATCTACAGGAGAAAGGGTACAATGCTTCAGTTAGCATCGTGAGGCTTTGTCTAGGTCTCACATCAAAAATATCCAAATCTTGATCCTAGAGTTAGAAGTCAACCTATCTTAACTCGACATGACATATTTTAAAGCCGTGCAGCCCTAGATCCCATGAGAACCCCAAAGTTAAGGGTGCCCGGGCAGGACAAGTACCAAGATAAGTGACTCCATGGGAACTCCTCACACACACACATGGGCCAAAGTGGACAATATCATGCTGAGTTGAAAGTGATCCTATGTCGCGCTTGTAACCCCCTTGTTGAAGGGTGTTAACTCTGACGAGCATCTGCCTAGAAAGAGGGGGTAGGGGAAACTCTTAAAAAATAGTTTTCTAAGGGTGCATAAGTCCCACATCGGAAACATACAAGTCGTGGCCTAGCCTTAACCCCACAAGAGGCCTTATAAAACTATGCGCAAGATTGGGTTGAAATCCCATGAGCCAAAGCGAATGATATCATATATATAGTGGGCTTGGGGGTCATTACCAATGGTATCAAAGACAAGGACGGCTCTGTTTTCCGTTAGGAGTATGTCGCACCTATGACCCCCTCATCGAAGGGCATTGGGTCTGACGAAAATCAGCCTAAAGAGAAAGGGCATGGGAAACTCTTAAGGCTTAGGTTTGCAATGGTGCGTAAGTCCCACATTGAAACATGCAAGTAGCAGTCTAGCCTTAACCTCATATGAGGCCTTTGAAAACCGTGCGGGAAAATCGGGTTGAAATGCTATGAGCAAGAGTTGACAATATCATGTGAATAGTGGGCTTGGGTTGTTACGGTGGTTCACTAATCTAATTCCAGCACCTACTCAATACTAGAAACTGACATTAAAATGGTTGGGTTGATAGTGCAAAAACAACAGAATCACCACCTAATATGGTATTCCATTTTGCACATGTCAACACAATTAAATAGAATTACAAAACAAGAAAAGAAATATTTTTTGGCCAACTAAATAAAACAAGTACTTGAAAATATGAGTTGAAGAAAAGCTTAATTATACCCATGAATGCAATCCATGTCACAGTTTGCATCTACACTCCAAGAACGAGAAATGCATAAGTTCACATAAAGACATGGAGAGAAAACATTACATGGCAATGCCATATGAAAGCCATAAATATCAGCATGCATTTAAGAATAGAAGTCAGTAACACTAAGAAGAAACCTCAATGACAAAAGGACATAAATTCACCTTCGATTGAAGATAAAACTAAAAAATAAACTGCATACCTTCGGTTAGACGAATTATGCTCTTTACTAACTGTAACCTGCTCAACTTCAAGCTCCTCATCAAGCAAGAAAGTGCTTCGTTCTCCCATAAACCCAGAAGTCAAATTTGCAAAGCGATTTGATAGGTTGCCTATATTTTGCGACACCTTTAGTGTCTCACATTTAAGCTTAGTAACACATGAAGTGCTGACAGTTTCCTGAGAACATCCAAAAGAAACACTGCAATCCAAATTGGTACTCTTGAAATCGGGAATGTCACCACTGTAATCCTTATCCAGGATACAATGACCACTGCCCATCTTAGATAAGTTGGCATCCGAATTTGATGCGGACTGGAATGAAGCATTTAAAAACTCAGTTTCTCCGTCACATACTTTTTGTTCATCTGCATCCAACATATTATCAAGGTTACTTTCTGAGTCAGTCCTAGATGTTGCTCTTGAAGCATCTTTCTGACCTGAATTGCTTTCACTACTTGATGGGAATTCCCTGTGCCCTTTGGAGATGCCCACTGTGTCATCTTCACTGCACTCATCATTCCTTATTACAGTAGATGCCTTTTCATCACCAAATTGGTCTGGTGAACTCTGAGATTTCACAGAAAATACAGAATTTCCAGAAACTGGCAGCCATTTGGACCAGTCATCCCGCTTCCGTATCTTGTCACCCTGAGAAAACATTAACTATTACTTGTACTGGGAAGGGTACATGACAATCAAATGCAAAGTAGATAGCTTTTAAGATAAAAAACCATACTAAATTAATTAGGTATCAACTGACAGGCATGAATACTGAGAACTAATATGATCGGGTGTAGTAAAATGAAGAAAATATCTAACCTGCACCTCTACAGAACTGGAGCTCTGCAATGATTCCAGGATAAAAGGAATATTCATTGTCATTTTCTTAACCTGAAGTGCATAATATAACAAAAGCCAATGTCCTTAGAAACTTATATCAATTTAAGCCACATAAAAATATAGAGAGAGAGAGAGAGAGAGAGAGAGAGAGAGAGAGAGAGAGAGAGTGCAAAACATGATGAGTCCAATAGGCCCACTTGACTTGGCTGCTTGCCAATCATGGGTGTGGGGGTAGGGGTGTATAACTGCAGGTGTGGCTAAAGCTATTTTAAAGTAGCCACATGCCATCTCATCTAACTCCTAACACACATGAATGGATGTCATGATGGAACAACCCATCCATTTGTCTTAGGTCATACAGGATTTGTAACTGATTTTCCATTAAGGTTTTTTTTTTTATGATTTTCCTGAGGATTTGGAACATTCATGCTCAGCAAATGTAAATTATTGACAATTTGGGCCAGTGGAAATCCTCCTTTTTTAGAATTTTCTAGTCCTCACTTCTGAAAATAGGATTTGAAAATCGCCACTTCTGCAGATTTACAGATCAACACCAATTTTTCACAGCTTTATGCACTGATATTGATGTGAGATCCTCAACTACGCAAATCCTCAGTGAGAAATCCTCAAATATGCAGTAGTGAAGAATTGTCAAATTTAGAAATTACTTGCAAATTCCTAACCTGTTACCAAACATACTCTTAAGAATTGAGCCCCTTTCCTCAATGTGCATCATGGTGAGCAAGTTTCAAAGACCCATTTGGTTTTCCTCCATGTGTTGCTAATTGGCATATACATGAACCAAGCCGAGATAACAGCGTCAGGTTGGCAGTAGACTATAAAACTTGCCAGACCATAGTTTTCGTCCATTTTAGAGAAAAGTAGCCTCTGTCTACAAGACTACAACCACTTAGATGAGATAAGGACTAGGTAATTTTTGCATGATCAATTCAATGGTGACTTAAAAGTCACGTTATGGTCAAATTAGGGTGAGTGTAGGAGCAGGAGAGGTGCTTTCAATAAAAAGGGGCAACTCATTCAAAGGCTTTTAGTAATGGCAATACATTGGTCAATATGAAAGGAACTGCAATAGCAAAATCCTTGATGGCAAAACAAATGGATCAGAAGAGATTCTCAACATCACCAAGTTGAATGCAGGGCATTGGATTTTGGTTACAAAAGGCATGACCCATCTTAAGCTCAAAAGCTTTTGGCTAATTGTGACGACAATATCAAGAGTGGCTACGACCACTATGGGGCCGTTACATAATGTGATTGACAACTATTTTACAAAAAAAATTGAAATATATAGTAAGGCTTTTTTTTTTGTTTTTTACTTCTCTCCAAACAACATTTTTACTCAACTCTTCTACCCTTCTATGCTTAGAAGAAACCAAAATACATAGGATCTCGCTAAATTAAAGTTTATGCAGAGAGTTCCACTGAAAGGATCTTCTCTAGGTAATGTCCAGGCAGATACCCCAAAATAAAGCCACTATTAGGGTCCTACTTGATGGGGGCATCAAACCAAGAAGGAAAGTGCGTAGCATGAACTCAATTTGGATGGATTATCCTTTTCTAGGGTTAATTCATCTTGGATTACAAGATCCACCGTTGGATCATAGCCTCGATGAAGATCCATCGTTGGAGGGCTCCCAAGGCATACAAGTAGAAGGCCCCATCTTGGGATGTGCCAAGGGAGAATAGAAGAATTATTGATGTTTAATTTTGATGTTTTAATTTTAATAAGGGCCCCAAGTTGTGTTAGTTCAGTTATGTATTAAAAAGGGGGTCCCAATAGTTGTAGTTTTATTTTAATGTTTGAGAGGGGGGGCCACAACTTAAATTCCAGCAATGGAATTCGTGCAAGGGGGATCCAAATCCTCCCATTCGGCCACTTTGTGTTTCTTTTTTTGTTTTATTTATTTTATGTCTTGTCTTAAGTGAAGTTACATCTTTCAATCTCAGCCATTGATTGGTTAGGGCTGAGTTTTCTCTTCTTTTAAATATGTAACTCCATCTTGGAGAAGCCATCATTGATGAATAAAAGAACTCTTCTCTTGCTGAAAGCTTCTCAAGTCTTCTTGAGAGATTTTGGATCTTCCTCGCCCTAGTTGGGGAGTTTGGCGTGAGGCCAAGTACATCATCTTCTCTAAGGTATTCTTCCTCCTTCTTTTCTTTTGGTAAAGAACATCCAGCCTTTCAGTCCAAGAAACCCTTCTTCTCTTCTTCTTAAACCAGCCCAATCTTGGGTTAAGAAGAGAAGTCATCCTAACAGTCCCAGATCTGAATTCTGAACATCATAAACTTCACGATCAGATCTGAAACATAGAGCATGCAGCCAAATAGCCTATGGATCTGAACACATATCATCTTGGACAGATCTGAAAAATACTTTTGAGCCCAAACCAAGAAGCTATTGGCAACCAACTGCTGTATCTCCACATTCAGATCTGAATTTAAAACTTTCAGATCTGAACATTTGATTGATTTAAAATCCCTAGAAGGATTGGTAGTTCCACTTCCTCAAGATCCACCTCCTGATTTGGGGAAAACATTCGCGGGACCGATTTGTATGGCGAATCAAGCTAAATACCCATTGCTGAAATTAATATTGCCTTGTGCTGGTGCCAATCTATGCGATTTAATGTGCATGTTATTTTGATTTGATCTCTCTCCTTGCATATCATTCATTAATTGTCTAGGGTCCTGCATCACTACTCATATGGTGACTATGGTCAAACTCAATATAGATATCCACCTCCTCCAAGTTCCTATAATGCCTTCTTTGCATTCTAGGACCCCTATGCACACCAATACCAAATTCAATATGGTAGGCATATGCAATATGATAGTGGCATTACAATTAATAACAAAGATGGGGATGAGGACGTCGACATCATATACCCTAATCAACATTCTCATTGGTACTAGGGCCGACCAACCCAGGTCCTTCACCAATCTATACTCTTTAAATAGATTGTTTTTCTATTAAGTTATTATGTCATTCCACATTTAGTGTTTAATATTGCACTCCTAAGTTCCAACTCCCAAGTCTTGAGTCTTGACTTCAAGTTCAATACATTGTTTATTTTGATGATATTTCTTCATCACACAGTTTTTTATATGTCTTTATTAGTTTCTAAGTTAGCATAACTAAGGAACATGAATACATGTGAAAAAAAAATACTCATTACTATTATTTTCTATTAACATAGTGATAAAGGACCTCATGCAATGAGGGGACCGCTATGCCCCCTTATCTTATTTGCTTTTGCAAGAAAAACACATATTCTATCATTTTTCAATATTCTGAATTTTCTGAAATTTTTTCTGAACTTTTTGATGATTTTTTCAAATTACTGCTGCGTAGTGTATTAGCAGCAGGCCGCTATGCCCGCCGTTGCTGCTATTTTCATCCTTGATCAAGACTGCTTCTAGCAAAGGAGAAAAAAGGAATTCCTCAAAACCCTCCAACTGAAGATGGTTTTAAATTTTACATAGATGGAACATAAAGGGGAAACTTGCGGGATTTACGGGAATAGGTGGAGCGCTATCAAACGATGTAAGGGAGTGTGATACGAGTTCTATCACGCTTTAATGGGGCAAAAGGTATAAACAAAGCAGAAATTTTAACTATAAGGGAGGTAGCAAAAGCGTCCAAAGTATCTCATGTGAGACAACTCCTAGCAGAATGTAATTCTTCGCTAGTCATCGGGTAACTGGTAAAAATGATATTCCGTGGAAATTTACATAGATTTCTGTCCACCTTCCTAGTCCTTTTTCTATTATTTCAATTTTTCACCTTACTTTTGATCCCTTAAGAATGGGTGGTGATGGGGCTAGGAACGTCAATGGACCTAGGTCAGCACAACTTCACCCGAGCCCAAGAATTGAGGATGGAGACCACTAGCCTTTCATGCCAGGCCCAAGCAAAAATTTTGGGTTTGGATCCCTTATCAGGCTGGACTCGGGCCTTGGGACACAACGCCCATTGAACTGTAGCATTTTCATAGATTTTAAGATTACGTGTGCTAGTGTGTGATGTATGTGTATCGATAGCATACATGTATACACAAATGTATCATACATGTGTTAATGAAAATGCATATAATTAAATCTTCAAGTGCTAATTGAATGGTATAAAGTCAGCTCTTTCACTGAAAACAGGTCTTCAGCAAGCTCCAGCCTTATTGGGACTCTAGCCTTTACCAAGCAGGATTGAGCCTCCCATATCGCTTATCAAGCAAGCTTAATCCTTGGAAGTTGGACCCAGGGTCCTTGTTAGATCTGGGCTCAATCAATCCCAGGTAGGTCCAACCTGTTAACAGCCTTAGCTGGGCCCTTCAAACAGGGGCAAATTATGTGGGAAATGATTCTACTTACAATTCCACAAACTATTTTGAATGTAAGAAACAGAAGAAAATTTAAATGCAAAGGATCCTCATGGAGGCAGTCCTAGGCCTAGCTATAGGATTGCACTTCACTAATTGAGTGAGAATCCCAAAGATAAGGAATTTTGGGGAGTTTCTGTTTCTGACGCACATCAAAACTGGGGGTTGGCCTTAGATGGCCCAAGTCACAGTTCACAAAGGAAAAGTAGAGTGAAAGAATGTGCAAGCACCAAGTGGAAGATGCCTAATTAATATAAAAGGAAGGTCACATGGAAATCAAAGGCCATCAAGATGGGAGTTGTGATCAAGGATGAGAGCAGATCGATTGCATTATACTTCTCGTATTTAGCTAAAAGGTTGAAGATTCAAGTAGAGTGAAAATCATGATGATAAAAGAGGGCTTGCACCTAGTCAAAATCTTTCGAGGACAGGTAGTGATTGAGGGCAACGCAAGGAACGTGGCTAGCGGGTTAGAAACGCACCTAGGCATTGCCCTGTATCCTTAAGGAGATCAAATTTCTGTAGAAGACCTGAAGGCAACATCCCGGGTTCAGACACATTCAGAGAAGCAATTAGAGATAAGACTAGCTAAAGAGGGACTTGAATCTTAGCATAGCTGCCCATACAAGTGCGGGGCGATGACAGGAAGGAGCGTGGGAAGGGTCGGTTGATGGTTCTTCTTCGGTCAAATCCTTCTTCTATGCCCTTGCTGGAGAATGTCTCTCCCTACAGTTTTGCGGACATTTGGAAGATTTAGGTTCTTTAGAGAGTTGTAGCTTTTACATGGTTGGCCTTTCTGGATGCATCTTAACAATGAACAATCTTCCTAAAAGAAAGATTATTATGGTGAATGGATGCCCTATGCATCTTAAGGAAGCGAAGTCGTTGGATCATCTGTTGGTGTCCTGTGAATTTGCTCACTTTTTGTGGTTATGTTGTCTTCCATTGGTTTGGTCTGAGTTGAGTGTTGCCTTATTCCCTTGTTTCCTTATGCCAAGTCTGGAAGTTGTTAGCAGTCCCAGTGAGAAGCACATGTGGAGAGCTTCCTTCATGGCTGTCATTTGGGCTATTTGGAAAGAAAGAAATAAAGGGCGTTTTGAAGATTCCTCTTCCTCCGTGGCCAAGGTGGTGCGCAATGTTAAGTTTCAAGTAGCTTCTTGGGTGTCCGTTCTTCCAGAGTTCAAAGGAATCACTATAGGCACAACGATGTTGAGATGGAAAGAGGTTGTCCTTTCTATCCTTGGAGTCCACGCCCCTTCCTAGGTGTTCTCCTCCAGCTCCAAGTATGCTCAAGCTTAACTTTGATGGGAGTGCTAGAGGTAACCCAAGTTGGACTGGCATTGGAGGCATCATCAGAGACAGCTTAGGGTTTTCTCTCCTTCCATTTTCCAGTCCTTCTGGTTTTTGTTTGGTTAACAAAGGGGAGCTGCTTGCTTTAAGAATGGGCCTCTGTCATGCTGTTCAGTTGGGGTTGTCGAATTTTATTGCCGAAGGAGATTCTTCCTGCACTATTAGGTAGGCTTCAGGCTCATCTAGGCCTCCTTCGTGTCTTGCAGATGTTGCGGAGGAGGTGTTGGACCTTGCTTTGAAGCTTAACGTCCCCCATGTGCACATCAAGGGGTCAGCTAATGAAGTTGTCAATTGCTTAGCTAAAGAAGGGGTTGGGATTTGGAAGGTCAGAGTTGCAGATCCAGATTTCTTCTTAGCCTATCCGCTTTTTTCAGGGAGGCTTCCCTTTTCGTTTTATGTTCTTTTGTTTTTTGCCTTTTTCTTTTTAGTATATGTCTCATGCTGCTTAGCTTTAATAAATTTCATTACCATTTTAAAAAAAAAAGGTTGTCAATACAAGGTTTAATCATTCAATGTATGTGTATCCATGGTTTTGTTTGATTTAGCATAGAAGGCCTTGTCATTGAGTTAATGGGACCTTGTGTGTGTACTTATACTCATTTCTAATGAATTTTTTTGTTTTAAAAAAGGAAAAAAAAAGACTTTTGTAAGTCTTTGCTAGTGGAGTTTTCTCACACAGAGTATCACCACATAGTAGATTCCATGACAAATAGGGGATGACAGAGTTCGTCTTTAGGTCCACTAATGTAGTTTTTTATTTTTTGCTCCATTGTTTCTTCCTATTCTTGCTGGTATATCTTTGTTATACCAGTCCTTCTTTGTTGTCTCTATATTTGGTTCTTTTCATTTAATGAAATTCAAACTACCAATATCAAAAACAATGCACAACAGTACACTGGCTGCTCCAGAAAATTTTCCAACACTTCAAGGAGAAAAATCACATTTGAGTGACAGTGTATTAACAAAAAAGACGGCAATCACTTAGTTTTGAGTGTTCAGGAATGAATCCAATGGTCAAAAACCTTCCAAGAGAAGCTGCAGTGAGACAACCCAGGATTGAAGAAGCAACCATTCATTTTGGAGCAAGGACTTATTGATGTTATTGTAGCACCAATCAAGGGTTGATACTATCGTTACTGAGAAATTTGTGTAGTTATATTAATTAAGAAGAGGCCTGTATAAGGTATTACACTTGAATTTTTATAAGAAAAAAGTTGGCTGTCATTTCTAGGTTTGCTGCCTGTTTACAGGTGCCACTTTAACTGTAAAAAAGGCATAGGTAAACAGCTAAGTTTTTCTTCTTTTTTGTTTTTGCCGAAAAAGTTGACAGTTTATTGCATAGTAGAACATATAACAGCACTTCATGAAAGCATTTAGTTGACTATTAGATTAGATTGTGGGCAATTAATGTTAGTACATTAAAGAATGCGTAGTGTGTGTATAGACCACTAAAAGATCATTAAACAAAGAAAAAGGAAAAGCCACTGCATTTTGGAATCGGCAACTGAATAAGAAAAATAAAAACCATATGGGTACCCATTCAGGTTGTGAACCCTAACCTGTAAGCTCTACCTTGTCTACTTCCTCATAATACATAGTAGTGCAGTTTTACCAAGCTTCAAGATACCACATCACTGAATTTTCTGGGAGTCACTATCAGCATTTTTTCTAGTGCAAAACTGACACAGCACTGACTGTGTTCATTGCATGAAATGAAATCTTTGGGCTGAAACTCTTTTCTGTGTTCTATGGCTGAAAAATAATGTGCTCAGTCATTTCAAATAGGTAACAATTCACATCGTATCATATACCCCCCACCCCCTCAACCGGCTTCTTCCCCACCCACCCAACACATCCAGCGCAGGGTACCTTTCTCCAATATTTCATTTGGCATCCCTCCTGTGGCACTAATGTCAATGTTCGGGCAGTTATGAAAGTGAATTTCTTTTCTTCAAATGGCCGCTTCTTACTATTCAAAAAAAAATCTCACCACTTTGTTTCATTAAAAAAAAAAGGGAAGGACAAAACGGGCTGCAAGAAAATAACCTGGGCCCGAGAAAAAAAAATAAGTGAGTGCCAATTATTGACACAACAAAATAGAAAATTAATTGAAAAAAGGAAGGACATCGCCAAAACATGATTTTCGGCAAAACTCCTTCCCTAATAAAAAGTGATGATTGCTCGAAGTAGTAACTTTTTATCAATAATTACTCAAATGGCAACTAATCAAGGGGTTTCATCTTTGATCTTGTACAGCAAAAGCAGTATTATAAACCCAAAATGACAGAAAGGCCAATCTGAATTGGTTTTTTCCTAGTATTTTTTTTATAACAATAAAATTTATTCAAGAAAGCCAAAAGGACAAAAAAAAAAAAAAACTACACATCAAAAGATATTGAGCAAGACACTCCTTCCTGGGCAAGTGTCCGCCACAATATTAGCTTCTCTAAGAATATGATTGAAGCTGGCTCCCAACCTCCTCTACCTAGTCCGCCAACCTCCAAGGATGAGAGGAACTTCCGGAACACCATTGGATTACTGAGAAAGAGTCTCCCTCAATAATAGCACTATAAGCTTTTCCTAGTAATTGGGTCAACACGCATTCGAAAGTTACACAGTTGAGACATGAAAGGCAACAAAAAGTCTTGTTTCAACATAAGGTCCAGTTTGAACTTCTTTAGGCTTCAAGACATTGATATAAACAATAAAGGCTCACTTGGTTGCATTAAAATCAAGAAAACTGCTTTAAACTATCCTTTTTTTTTATAAAGAAGAAAAAATTATGCTCATGTTGAGAACAGTGCAGAAATAGGAGAATCGCCCATTCCACATTCTGCACCCTTTTTCATGACTACTATAGTTGGCCAACACTTAAAAAAATCCAAACTTCTAAATGTTATAGGAGAACATTGAATTTTCTTTTCGTATAAAGGTCACACCTGAAATGAAGCATAAGGATATATCAGACTCATAAAATTGATTTGTCAAAGTACCATGAGATTGACGCTTATTGTCAATTGTTAGCAATGTTGGTTTTTTTGTTCCATTATAATCAAGAAAACTGCTTTAAACTTCCTTCTTTTCAGAAAAAAGAAAAAACTATTTTCACGTGGAGCACAGAGAACTTGTGCAGAAATAGAAAATTTGTGATGGGGGCATCAACCCCAATTCCCTTAAGATCTACCAACAACAGAGGCGTAAAGTTGCTTATCAACCAATCTGTGGATAAATGATGCTTGGACAACATCCAAAGCCTGGATCTCTTCCAATTGAGCAACTGACGGACTAAAGGCCCCATGTGAGCAATCGCATTATAGACCTCACATTGGGAAGTGCCACAAGGGAGAAATAAAAGAATTGAAATAAATTTCAAGAGGGGCCAAGATAACTTAAAAGAAATAACAAAGAGGAGTCCAGGAGGGGTCCCATAACTGAAACCGAAGTTGCAAAGGGAATCGAGAGCACATCCCTTGCACATGAAACCCCATGCTCAAGTCTCCCTCTTTTGACAAATTTTTTTCCTTTATTTTATTTTTATTTATGATGATGTCACCACTCACCACTTAGGGTTTTATGCTTAAAGAAGACATTGTTCTCTTCTTCAATGATGACTGTTAATGCAACTAAAGCTTTTTCAGTTATCCATTGAATTCTTCTACAAATGCTTTTGAGATCTTCTTTCCCCCCCTGGATTGGAGTTTGGCGTGAAGGCAATTAAAGGCAACCCTTCTTATCTTCTTCTTTATTTTCTTACGCTTTTTTTTTTCCTAAAACCCTAGATCTACACCATCCCATCAACCATCAGCCATCAAACCCTTAGATCCAGGCCACCATAACTGCCACCAGCCATAAGCCCATCCAAATCAACACTTTCACATCAGCTGACCATCCAAATCACCTATCAGCCATTGCTGATCCCCCCTAGGCCCATCCTACACCTAGCCGAACCCGCCCAATCCACTAATCAACCCAGCTGAACCTCCATTAGGTCCATTCAACCTTAGCTGAACCCCATTGGAACCCTAAAATTACTATACTCTTTTCACTATATTCACATTACAAACCCAAATTAACACCAATTCTGAAGCAGGCACTAGTGTTAGGACTTGCGTGGAGTGCCGAAGCACGTGTTCAGGGACACTTTAACATGTCTCCACGAAGACTCCAACACGAGGATGCACCTCTTTGACGGATAGAAAACCCATGATAATTTCTATTCAATAACCAAGTCTGAAGAATCGAGTTGCACACTGCAACATAAATAAGAAAAGCAAACTTCAAGCCTAAGAAAACCTAAACCAATAATAGAAGTTATCCTAATTACAAATCTTCCAACAAAATAAAAAATATACTAATCAAAATAAAATATTGCTAGACTATCTTGGGTGAGACCACTTGTGGGGCCCATCTTGCATCATTTCCCCCATATTGAAAGAAGAGTTTGTCCTTGAACTCAGGCCCTCTTCGTGCTCCCTCTATAAACATAGGCACTTCCTCTGCGGCATTAGCTCTTGATTTCTTTTGCAGCGGTCCTGGGTTCAAGGACTGAGCTTTATTTATTTTTTCTGGCAAGGGGTTGGAGTTTGGTACAGGGACAAGTGCTATTGTGGGATTTGGGTGCCTGAGATTATGTGTGGCAAGACAGAGGGAAGATGCAGTTGAGTTGGGATCATGGATGATGGAAATATGTCTAAGTTATGGGGACTGGTTGGATGGTGTTGGCGGGGAATGGACAAATGGATAGGGGCAATCACGCCAATTGAAGAAGGGAACGCTCAGCTCTGATGACAATTGAGCAAGCCCTAGGGTTAGGGCTTACGTGGAGCACCAAAGCCATGGTTTAAAATGCTGGCCGTTACTATTTCATAACGCTTGTACCGTTACATTATTTACAACCGTCATAATGGTCACAGTATCAGAAAAAACCAACAAAATAATGGACCATAACAGTCATAACGGCCAATATAATGGTCATAACAGTCCATAACGGCCGATATTCTAGAAACAACAGTCAAAATATCAGTCGACAATGATTTTTTTTTTTTTACTTCTTTTACCTTCATTTTTTTCCATTTCTTTAATTCCCAAACCATTTGTGTCGCTTCTTAAAACTTTGCTAGAGCTTCCCAAGTTTCTTTTTTCAACAAAACTCAAGTGATGTGGAAGATTTTGGTAGATTCTCATATGATGGCTTCTTCCCTCCTCAACCAACCACAATAGCCCATGCTCATACTCCATCATTTTAATTAATTAATTAATCTTGATGTAGTAGTAAATGTTACTTGAAAGTTGAAATTCACTCTCAATTTAATTGGTGATTGAGTAATTGAGTACTGTAAGTCTGCACTACTGCTACTAGTTTCTTGACTTTAAGTGTTTAACAGTAATGATTAGTTCAAGATTATGGTTGCAATGCATACTGTAAAATTCGTGATATTTGAACTTATTTTCATATATAAATGGAGATCCATTTAATTAAGAATAGAGCTTACAAGTTTCAGATAAGACAAGGATACAAGATGTAATGATTTAGGGGGACTGATATTTTGTTTTAAAGTTTTTAATAAAGGAAAAAATATTGTTTTCAAGCATTTTATAATATCTGGATTTTTTGGATATTTTTCAGATTTGTTTGAGATAAAATAAAAATTTGCACAGTGGTGGACTATGATGACCGCAAACCATGAAATGATGCAACGAGCGCAATGCGACTGTGACCACGATTTTGAACCATGGCCGAAGCATGCATCCAGGGATACGAAGACTTCAACATGAGGATGCAACTCTTCTGGGGGGTAGAAAACTCACGATAATTTCTATTCAATAACCAAGTCTGAGGAAAAGAGTTGTACACTGCAATATAAATAGGAAAAGTAAACTTGGAGCCTAAGAAAACCTAAACCAATAATAAAAATTATCCTAATTACAACTCTTCCAATAAAATTAAAGTAAAATATTCTTAAACTATCTTAGGTGGGACCACTCGTGGGGCTCGTTCTGCATCAAATTCACAAATCTAAATTTATTTTGATCCTTGAATACGTTGTGGGAGAGTTATTTTCAATCTGAATTTGTTTATTACTTCCCTGTTACACATTGAATCACTTGCACCCTAACTGAGCCAAGCCTTTCATTCGAATTGGCTCATCCCTAAGTGGAAGTTCTATCTTCCATTAGATCCATCCCTTCTTACTTATGGGATCGTTACTGCAGGACTTTTGATAAGGCCTTCGAACCTTACTTAATTTCCCCAAAATTCTCAACATCAAATTGTGTTTGAGTAGCTGTTTATAATTAATTGACTTATTAATTCCCAATTGATCTCAAATTCATATTAGGTTAGATTTCATATTGTCCTGCATCAAATTGCCCATTCCACACTCCCCACCCTTTTCATGACTACCATAGTTGGCCAACACTACTAAGATTTATGGGACAACATTTAATTTTCATTTCTTAGAGAGGTCATCACTGAAATGAAACATGAGGATATATCAGACTGATAAAATTGATTTGTCAAAGTTTTCAGCAAAGTTGGTTTTTCGTGTGTGTGGGTAGTTTGGTGCATGTAATTTAATAGCAGCACAATCAGTAATGATTAAACATTCCATACATAAATACAAATATAATATGACATTATACAAAGAACTTACCCTATTAAAATCAGCAATTTTAGTTATCGAAACCCATCCTTCTTCATCCATCAAGGAAAGCAAGTAGTGATCCTTTTGCAAATTTTCATCGCTGAAAAAAGAACATCTGATAAATTTACATGTCCAAAAGTTAAATCTCTAAAAAAAAAGGTCATTACCCTGTGCAAGTCCCGCCAAAGCAGGGTCCTGAGAGAGTCCAAATTGGAGACAGACCTAGCCTTTGGCAATTTTGCACAAAGTGGCTGCTCGCAGGTCTTGAACCTGCATTATCACACATGGCACCCGAGACTTTTACCATTGCACCAAAGCAATGACCCTGTCCAAAAGTTCAAGTTCTAATAAAAATAAATAAATTGATGGGTGGGCCAACAGCACAACTCGCACTTAGTAAAACACCTTCACTTAGGGGAGCTAGGTCATAGGAATGAGTCCATGTCTCCATGAGAACTATGTACTAGTTTCTGTCTTCTCTAAGCCAATATTTTGGCTTCTGTCTTCTCTAAGCCAATGTTTTGGCTTCTGTCTTCTCTAAGCCAATATTTTAATTCTTACCATAATAATAACAATATAAATGGTGATGATAATGATAGATGAGAAATGATTTGGTGTATCCAGATATACAGCTGACTAGGGTGTATACCTAAATCTTACACCATAAGCTCATAACGGTCCAAGCCAATACCATCAATTGCAGTGCTATGAAAAAAAAAAACAGTCCTTTTCACCTGTTCCAGACAACTCTGGCTCCGAAGTACATACCTATAATGAATTCGCACAAATGCACACACACAAACATGCACAACAGCACCCTGCAATGAATCCACTGGACAGCCTGATATGACTATGAGTCTATGACCACCTTTACTTGAGATAAATCACTCAATACATCCCTCACCATATGTAGGCAGTGACCCAAATTCACTCTGGCATGAATATATATATATATTTCATTGGATTGATCATGTGTATAACAAATAATTAAATTTCAAATTTCAAATCAATATGTATCATTCCGAATGGAGTGAAATCCAAGCCATTGACAATTATGGGGACATTTTAAATGGACAATTTACATTTCAAAAGTGAGAGCTCCACATAGATTAGATTAGATGATTAAAGCAACCTTCCAATTTCCAAGAAGTATCCCTAAAATAGCTTGAAGGTAAGAGTAGTTGAAAGTAGCTATTAATTGGTAGGTCCCCCACTCCCCCTTGCCCCACTTTCCAAACCTGTCTCCATCTTGGGAGGAGCATGCAGATCCAGGCTAAGATTCATGTCTACGCAATTTATAGAGCCATTGTTTGGAGGGTCACTGTGCTTTCCAAAGCCCATCGTCCTGGGACGAACAGGCAGATGAACAACAATATTCATGAATGAAACTAGAAACAGAGAGATGTAGCACAAAGATGCAGAGGTTTAGAAGGCTTTGACATCAACAGAGAGGTGGTGAGGACAAGAAACAGCGCTATGAGTATAATCAGTTAATCCAGTAAACAGAGATAGTGTGTCCATTTTTTATTCTTCTATTATTGGATAAAAAAGAGAGGTACAATGCATGGTGTAAGATTGGAGAAACACCAGAGGATGGAATGAATCTGGATACACTAAATAAATTCTTTCCTTTTTTTATAATCAGCGGAACCTGATCATTTCTCATAACATAAGATGATGATGATGATGATGATGATGACGATGATGCACACAAGAAGAAAAACAACCACTGCATGCCAGAATGTATAGAAGGACACATGCACACAAATGCACGCCGAGGAACCACTGAATGTGTCAACAAGGTTTGGGAGAGTCACCTGAAATAATACTCAATCTGTTTTACTACACTGGTCCTCAAAGCTAGAGCTTCAGGTGCTGGTATAGGGTAGACAGGGTGTGGTGGATGTGAGATATAGGGAGGACCTCTTACAGAATCTGGAGGGGCGACATGAACATAATACACAGGAACAAAACCTACACAGCAATTTTGAACAAGATCAGGCAGGAGGCAAAGAAAGCTACAAGAACATTTCTACAAGAAATATAAATCTGCAAGATCTCAAAGCAAAAGGGCAACCAGACAGACATGCAAGTTATAAACATCGACAAAAATACAAGCAAATGAATCTAATGTGAAACATTACCGGGTAAACCTGGACCATTTATAAACCCTGGAGCTGGACCAAAAAATGGTGGGGCTGGCCTCACAAAAGCCCTTGGTTGCTGCACAATATTATCTCTTGGATTAAATGAAGGGTGATGACGCCACCTAGGATTAAAACGACCACCGGTGTCTTGTATGTTACGCCGACTACTAACAAAATTGCCACCATAAGCATTTGGATCACCTCGTGGTGGAGGATGGAAGCTTCTATTGGTATCAACACCACCTCTCTGATCAGGTTGGATAAAAACTGGCATGGGAGTCTCGCTTGTAGACTTTACAACATGAAGCTCTGCATTTGGGAACGGTGGAGGACACAGTTGACGATAAGTGTACTCATGAACTGGAAGATGTGGTGCTGGAACAACAGAACGAAAAACTGGGGGCATTGGTGGTTGGTGGTAGGGCAAGGGAACAGGAAAGGGTGGAGCACCATGTGCATGCACATTACGCTTGGAACCTGGTTTCTGATTATGAAATGGGGGGTGCCTATTTGAAGGATTCCCACTTTTAAACCCATCAGCTTTCTTCGTCGTTAGACCCTAAAAAGACAACCAGTGTATGCAATCAGCCAATCAGCAAATACAACAAAATCATAAATAGAAAAGTTACACATAAGCAGCATTTCTTTGTCTTTCCTATGCAGCACATTGCATTCACCATCATGATTCATCAGGAAATAACAACATTAAGCGGGAAAAACAAATATCATGAGATGGGCGCAGGACTCGGAGTATAGGATTACCAAAGTTCAATCCTATCAGTTCTTTGAAAAGACAATCCAATTTTCTCATGAGACCCAATGATAGATGAAGTCTTCAAACATTCACCACAGGTGCCCGGCCTTGCAATCATCAGATTTGGCAACCCAAGAGTTCTCATACAAGGGAATCATTTGCTCTATGCATTCATAATAATGAGGAAAATAATTTTCATTAAAGTTCATAAATGAGAGCTTAAGAAGTTAGTTATAGAGGATGGGGTAACAATCATGCCTTAGAATCCTAAAATTTGTGTCCCAGATCCTATGATTCGCACCAAATTCTAAGGAAAACAATTCATATATATGGAGTGAATCCCATTTATAGATGGGTCACTGGTCACATTTGGTAACCAAATCCTCCGAGATTCCCCAGGCATTTGGAAAATCCATGTTTGGCAATTGAGGATTTGTGCCAATGGAAATGCTCATTTTTTTTAGGATTTTTAGGCCTGAACCTCCCCCATAGGATTTGGAAATCCTCAGTTCTGTGATATTTTGCATTTATACTAATTATTCTCTGCCATACGCACCAACATTGATGTGAAGTCCTCAGCTATATAATTCCTAAGTGAGGAGTCCTCAAATCTGCAGCAGTGAGGAATTTTCAAAGACACAGATTCTTCATGAATTCCTCACCAATAAGCAAACATGCTTAGGATTCATGTCAGAATCTTATGATTCGATGCTTGTTTGAACAAATCGTATAATTCAAGCAATTCAGCTAAACAAGAATAGTCACAATCAAGGGAATATTTAATAATCTTTTACTTTTTTCTATCTTTCAAGTAAATATCTAATAATCTTTTACTTTTCTTTCTTTCTGTTTTTGTTAGCATTTTTATTTTTAAATGGTTATTTAGTGGTGGATGAAATCTCTAAAGAATGTTTGTGGCTTTGGGAGGGCTTGAGAGATGAATATGAAACAATCATTCGATTATAGCATTCGACTATGTATGGGGTTTTGTTCCACATTCATTTTTCAAACATTATTTCCAATTTGTCTTCATGACTACTTTTTTAACCTCAGGATACAGCCTAACATGTATAGTTGATCATTCAAATTCACTTTTATTTTTTATTTAAAGGAAACAAAAACAAAATAGTGCAACATCTTCATTTGTCCTAGGAACATTAACATTAATATCTAAAACATAAACTATTTACAATATCATTCATGATACGTTACTACGTTAATGATGTTCTTCATATGATTGAATCATAGTCTTATTTGTCATTGTATTTACGCTTCTATGGATGGAAAATGGATGAATTATAAGTTATAACAACTTAACTCTTTTTCTTTTTATCTAATTTTTAAATTATTTTCCTTTTCATAAGAAAAACAATTAAATCATACGATTCGCAACGTGATTCACAATACAATTCCATTCATCCCCACAATTTCGAATTTTAGAACAATATTATGATCCTACCTATTAGGGATCCTAGATGGGAGTTCCCTCCACATAAGATCATAACATGCCAATCTCTTTTTAATTAATAGGATATTATTTCCTCTCTCTTATTGCTTAATCAATTATCTTTTATTAATTACAGGTCAATCAATCTTGCTATATTTATCTTTTTAGGGTTTTCTATAGTAAGAATCTGGATCAAGGAAACTTTATTGGAAATTTCTATACTAAGAAAATAAGCATAGGCCAATAAGCTGGCTGGGCATGGGCCAATCATCTATGGGGTTGTCCCAATGGACACTACGTTTAAGCCCGAAGGGCTGGCTGGTTGTGAGAATATTATTGGGCCTCTCTTTTATAGTTAGGCCCATGCTCCACCTGGACCGCATCATTTCTCCTTCCACCGTCAGAAAATTGACGATCAGAGTTTTCTGCGCTGCAACTTTGATCCAAATAAATAAAATGAAAGCAAGACATTGGAAACAATCAAGGCAATGTATTCTTATATGTAATCAAACTGATTCACATAAGTATTGTAATTTAAGTTCACCTTCACTTCTATATCCTTTGTTTGCACCTAATTCAATTATAATAAACACACCTATCACGAATTGCAACATTTATTAGGGATGTTCAAGATCAAACTCCTAGATGTTATGCTAATCTAAAATGCTCTCTCTCCACACTGCTTTGGCACAGTAGGTCAACCATCCATGCATTATCCCATCCCAATTGGTGGCCACCCGCTACAATTTAGGCCCGACTGGCTGGCTGGTTGCAGGCCTATTATTGGACTTCCTTTCGGCGTTGGGTCTCCTTCCTTCTCATAAAATTAGCAATGCAATTTCTTCGCTACAAGTCTGAACCCAGTAATTAAATGAAGCGAAAGGCATTGAAAACAATCAAGGCAATGTATTCTAAATATAATAAAATTGATTCACAAAGTATTGTTGTTTAAGTTCACATTAAATTACATATCCCTTGTTCACATGTAATGTGAAACTTATAAAACGCATCTAAAACAAAATGCAACATCCATATTGGGGGTTCAATATTTAACTCCTAGATTTTAACCACATGTAAAATACAATCTATTTTTAAGCTACAGCTCTCTCCCTCTCTACATACATATATATAGGATCAGGTGTACGAGGTGTGCACCATATCACTGTGCGCAACTCACTGTGGGGCGCACATGGTTCTGGAACTTGGGCGGCTTAAGCATCTGGGCGGGCCCTATCTACCTACCAAGTTTGGGGCTCAATTGATCATCATATCATCGTCATCCGAGAGCCACAAGTTTATATGATTTCAATGTCCATTTGGATGAGTATGCAATCAATTTGTGGGCCCAGTCCATTTGGATGGGTCTAAAACCCATTGATCCAGCGTAATCAAAGCGGGTACCTAACAACAGGCCTCAATAAGCATGTGTGCACCCTAGGCGAGGTGTGTCACTAGTCACCAATCCCATGGTTGTGCACCAATCCAAATGAACTAGATCATTGGATCAACTTCAATTTTTAATTTTAAAATGTTGAATTGATGTGCCATGGATCAAGGGATTAGGATGATGTTATGGACCTGAATTTTGTAAAGTTAGGGCCCATCAAGTCTTGTCTAAACACACACCCCCCCCCCCCCCCCACAACAAACCAAAAAATAAATAAATAAATAACAAAAAAAAAACCTTAGGTGGGCCCACAACAAGGTGTGCGCCTAAAGGTGCACAAGGGATAACCCATCCACACTGCGCATGTGGAATACTTCATGCACACCTCAGTGGGGGCCACCTACTGGTCCCCCCACCCCAAAAATAATAAAAATAAAAATAAAAATAAATAGACACTAGTCTAGGTTTGCAATCATTCGAATGGACTTGACTGTTGGACTTACTGTGGGCCATGAATGAATGGATTAGGATGATCAGATAGGGCTGGTTTTTTGTACATAGGAGGACCTTGACCAGATCTTTCAATCCCCCTAGATCCATCCCCATGTGGGCCAGCAGGTGGGCCCCAAAACTAGGTGCACATGAACTTGAGCTGGATCCGGACTAGAATATATGTATATATATACACACACATATACATGCCTTACACTTGGGGCCTAGATGCATGACAATTAAGGGAGGCATTGTTGGAAAGGTTACGTATATATAGGGCTTGACTACCGAACACCCAAGCCTATATGCATGACAATCAAAGTAGACATTGATAGAAATATTTTGACATAGATAAGGGGAATATGAGGAAATCGAACGAATCTAACCCTCACTTCTATTTCCTCAAAGTTTGATGGCCATACATCATGTATTTTTTTTTTTTTTTTGTGTGAAAATCATATGGAGAATAATATCCAGAAAAGTGAACAATTTGGGTTTGTGCCAATTCAAGCAGTCTGCAAAAACAAAATGAAAAGAGAAGAAAGAAAATGAAAGGAAAACATTTTTCAAAGCATCTAAAATCAAGTACAGTTAGGGCCCATTTGGAATCTCCAGTTTCATCTAACAGAAGCTAGTTAGATTAGGTCTAGAAGGAATAGCTCTAATTTTAAGTTCAACTATACAATTAGAAAGTTTGGAAAAATTATAAAGAAAAACTCTTAACTACATAGTAATATGGTTGGTTAAGATAAAAATAAGATCTTATTTGAGAGGCATTTGAGTCACTTTCAAAAATATAATTTTAATTATTGAAAAAGGCTTGCCGAAATTGGGTGGGTGCCAATTCATGGAGAATATTTGAATTTGAATGGTTAGGACTTATGTAAGGTATGTACTAAATAGGGAGCACTGAAATAGATCTTAAAAGCGAATGATTTAATATTCACATATCCAAAGTATCAAGGTTCATGTTGGAAAACGAAAATCATGGGATCCATTAAATTTAATGCATAATTGGGAGCAATCTAGGTGGGCCCTATAGCTAAAATGTGGTCTCTCTCTATCAACTATGAAGCGTATTCTTTATAGCATGAAGTACAATTTCATTTTATCATACACGTGTAATGCATTGACTATAACTTCCTTCCACATCCTTTTTACGACAACCATTGATAATTTTAGCTTCTTCCTTTCAATATCCTCTACTGATTTTTTAGGCTACTACGGTTCCGTTTCTTTAAAGTATGTTCACTTTTAAGGAAAAAGAAATATACAGGAAGTATATTTCAAACTTTGGTATCTCTCTAAGTTAGCAGTAATGTTTGGAGGAGAATTTCACAGAGAAAGTGTTACTATCTTAAAAAATGTTTAGCTTACTTTTGCGGACTTAAGAGTTTTGGATACAAGGTAGAGTTTGTTTAAACATATTGCTTTTAAGAAACAAGCCCATTTTATCCTGGGCATTTTTTTGTTTAAAATGAATGTAAACCAACTTCTTTTTTTTTTATTTTTTTTACACAAAAACCTTTCTTTTCCCTCTATTTCAATTCGAGCTATAACAAGGGGTTGCCAAACACTCAAAGAAATGTAAATAATCTCTAAAACTCTAGATAAGCTTCCGCTTTTGGCGCTCTCAAACGCCCCTTTGTCAAGAATAATATACATTCAATTCAAAGTATGAATAAGTAAATAAATAATATAATGCAGTTAGAACATTCAGGCTATATATATTTTTTCAACATTGTTTTCCAAAAGACTCCATTTTTATTTCCAATCTCTCTCTCTCTCTCCCTCTCTCTATCTAGTCATCAATTCAAACAGAGACAACAACAAAAGAAGATCATCAAAACAACAACAAACACACTTTTCACCTTAGAAGGAACGGCATCCGCGGTCTGATCCGACCCCATCATCCCCTCCGAACCCTTCGCCCGGACTTCATCGAGCGCGGGCCAAGACTCTGCTCCCATTACAGGAACCTCCGCCCCTCCTCCCATCCCTTCCGCCGGATTCTTCCACGGAGATCTCGGGACTTCCCTCTCCCTCTCCGCCTCATTCACTCTCATCGCTCCGATCTCAACCGATTCTTGGGCGATTGATGCAGGGGAGGCGATTTCCATCATCAGATTTGGGACCTTTGAGGAGAAAATGATAGAACGAATGAGATTTCAGTCCTCTTCAAGAGGAGGAAGCAGAGATCGTGATCGGATGTATGAATGGAATCATTTTTGGGGAGGAAAGACGAAAGGGGTTGGCGAGAGACATGGGATTTGGGGCTTTTAGGGTTTAAGGGTTTGGGTCTTGAAGAAAAGGAGGGATTAGGGTTTTGAGAGAGGGAAGCAGGAGAGAGGGAGTGTGTGCGCGCGCGCGCGAGTATTGCAGGCGAAAGAGAGTAAGGGAATCAGTGCGAAAAAGAAACGGAAGAGAAATCTGGACATTTTTGGCTTCCAGAATCTAATTGATCGTGGAAACCGGGCCCACGTGACGGGGGACAAACAATTGTCTCAAATTAGGGGGCCCACGTAGAATGGAGAAAATGTTGCATCCCTGCATCCAGACCGTCGGATGGTTGTTCCAAATACAAGCTATTGGGGCCCACTTGGATGTGATGGGCCATATGTGGGGGCCCACTTAGACCATTTGTTAATTTGTTGTCACAGGTTTAAGATCGCCAATTATCGACGATGTGATCTTTTTCTCTAAAACCCACAATTTTCTGTCGGGTTTAAGATTGTCAATTATTGACGATGTGATCATTTTCTCTAAAACCCACAATTTTCTATCTCCTAAGAAATTATATCAAGTTTTGGTGTGACCGCGTCAAGATTTGGCTCAGCCATTTCATTTTAATAAAGAATGCATGGATGAGCAATTGCCAACTGGCATCGCTGTTGAAACGTGCTTCTTCGCACGAAGCGAAAGCAGACGCCCCGAAATCTGAGATCATTAGGACCCTTAAATCTCAAGTCATGACGAGTCCACAACAATAAATTAAATAAATTTCAAACTTTGTTAAAATAATTCAAATGGAATCATATGATCAATATCCTATAAAAATCAATCCACTGAATAAATTCATAGTGAGAGTAATCCTCACAACATAATAATCAATATCTCAAATGTAATAAAATTCTAATTCAATCCTCTGAATTTAAGACTAAAATTCCGTAACTCATCTCTTAATCCTAATTCCACAAAACAAGCTAGATTTTCTTGGATTCTAGATTAACCTCGAAATCTATGGGGAGAAAAACAAGAGTGAGTAAAACTCAATAAACAATACGAACCATAAAACTTAGCAAATAGGTAACAATCTAAAAAAAGGAAAATTAAAGTCATAGTTGGCATATACAATGTATATCAAATAAGTGCAATATCTTGAAAATGACAACAAGGTAACGTGATCGAAATTCGAGGTATTTCAAATAAATGAGCAAATAACCAAATTAACAAATAAAAAGGAAAGGCATCTCCACAGTAAACAAAATATCAAAGCGTGCTTGCCATAGTTAAGCTTGTGCCAAGTACAATGTGCCCGCCAGGTATAAGTCATTTTCATATTCAAAGTTAGCACAAGACCTGAGAATACCGGTAATTTTCAAAACAAAGTGGGTCTGGCTGCAAACTAAAAATATTACATAAAGGGGTTCCAATTCCAATGTCATACCCAAAAAGGCTAAAACTCGTGCGTGAGCGTCCCCACGGTGCGTTACCCATATATTAGAAAATGCCTTACAATACAAAGAGCTCAATAACAATTACAACAAATTCCAAGTTTTTTCAAACACAACAGAAGTCAAGGTTGAAATCACAAATTCACAATTTACATTAAATGGTAAATGGATTAATACTTCACAAACAATCCCTTTATAACTTGATAATGCCAAAGGAAACGAGATCGAATATATCACAATTATGATTTCTTAAACAAGTCAAAGGTATCAAAATATCCTGAAATTCTAAAATTATTTCAACAATTTACAAAATTTCATATTCTAAATCAAATTGAGTCAAGAACTAGAAAACTCAAGTGCTAAGAAACCATGGTAAGACTACTTGCCTTTTTTCAACGGTGGATGATAGGCTTGGCCTGCCTCGATCTAAATATCAAAGAGAATCGATATGGGTCCCCTGTTAATGATGGCATGCAAGCGGATTAGAAATTGTGTTTAGGGAATGGGCTAAAACATGGGCTATTAGTTTGAGTTATAATCACACGAGATGAATTTGGGCCAACGTATAGGCACATCCTTGATTGGGCCCAATTTGTCCGATCATGCAACTGGGCTTAAGGAATGCGAGTCATGTATACACATAGATTAGATGGGGTGGACTTTGGTAAATGGATGGTGTGTCAATTAGTAAGTGGACTGAAACTCGGGTCATGAGCTTGGGCCCACATCATCAATGGACTCTATAGGTTTGGTGGGCCAGGGATACTGAGCCAATTCAATTTAAAAGAAGGTGGGTAGTTTGTTTACTTGCAGAGAGGAAGAAGAAAGAAGCAAAGAAGAGAAACGAAAAGAAAAGAGAAACAAAACAAAGAGGGAAAAACGAAAGGGAAAGAAGAATTGCAGGTTGCGGGGAAAACAAGAGGGAAAAAAGAAAACGAAGAAAAAAGGAAGGAAAACGAAAAGGAGGAGGAAGAAACCAACAGAGAAGGGAGAGAAAAAAAGACTGAGGAGTGAAGGAGAAACAAGGAAAGAAATTAAAAAAAAAAGAAAGAAAGCAAGAAGAAAGAAACAAGATGAAGTTGAATTGGAGAGAAGGGAAGGAGAGAGAAAAGAGCAAAGGGAGGACACTGCAGCATCTCGAGGGTGCAGAAAACAACTGAGGAAGAAAGAAACAGAGGGAAGGTAACCAGTAAGAAGAAGAAGATGGAGAAGAGCCAGAACGGATAAAAGGGGTGGCTCGACCATTGGGCGAGAAAAGCTCTTGCTTTAGGCCCCCACCAAATATAAGGCCCAAAAAAAAAAGGAATTCCCATCTCTTTTTTTTTTTCAATCCCAAAAAATAAGGCCTCATAAAAGTAATTGAAGCAACTTAAATCTTTTTAAATTTCAAAAAAAAAAAACAATTGTCATCATTTTGCTTTTCGTAAAGAATAAGGCCTAGTAAAAGTAATTAAAGCAACTACTATTTTTTTATATTTCAAAAAAAACAACTAATATCTTTTCATATTTCAAAAGAAAAAAACATTAAAGTTCATTTTCACCATTGAGAAAATATTGCTATCAAAAGAAAAACAAAAAACCCTAAAACCACAACAAGCAAGAAATCATTTTCTGTTATAAAAATCCTTCAGTTTGCACATTTTCCCCCTATATCTATGCTGCTTGAAATTCATAGAAGATAACTTCGTATATAATCTTTTTTTTTCATATTGAAGAAGCTGTATCAAATTCAAAAGTAATCCATATCTATAAATCACAAATTAGGTCCTATGGTTCTATGCTTTTAATCTTTTTAAATTTTAAGCCAATATTATATGTTTATTATAGTTAGTGTTCATTTTATTTGTAAATATTATTAGTTATAATTTATAATTATTAAATATATCTACTAGAAAATATTGACAATACTTAAAACTGTTGCTTCCACAGAAAGAAAGTTTTCAAAATTAAAATTGATAAAATCCTAATTTAGATAAAAAAATGTCAAAAGAAATATTGAGTGCATTAGCCATACTATCAATTGAAATATATATGTTAGCAAAACTTAAATATAAAAACTTAATTAGTAATATTGGATTAAAATAATAATAATAAATTTTAAATAAAATATTTATAATAATATTAGAAATATAAAAAATGCTTTATTTAGAATTGTCGTTTTAGGCCTCCACTTGTCTTGAGCTGGCCTTGGTCATAAAACAGCAAAAGAAAATAGAAATAAGAAGAAAACAGAAATAAAAGAAAGGGAGAAGAAGACGTTACAGAGAGGAGATGATGGAACAGAAGAGAATAAGAAGGAAGGAAGAAAGTGTGCTCGGTTTAGGAATAGGGGAATAAAAGAAATGAGAAAAAGAAATGAAGATAACAAGGAGAAGACACGGGCACTGAGGTTGCAGATGGGTTCTGTTTGGATGGGAGGAAACCAGAAGAGAAGAAGAAAAGAAGGGAAGTACAGGAATAGGGAGAAAGAAAGAAACGTAAGGAGAAGACAGCAAGAGGAAGAAGAATGAAAACGGAAAACAGACAGGAGAGGAAAGTGGAAGATCTGTAGCAGTAGAAAAAGGAGAAAAGAAACTGAAACAAGAAGAGCAAGGAGAACAAAAGCAGAGCAGACAGGGAAAGAAAACGAGGAAGAAGTGGTAGAGGAGAAGGAGAAGACAAAGGAGATGAAAAAAAGATGCAAGGAGGGAGACGAGGAATCAGGTGAAAGAAGACAGAGGAAGAAGGAAACAATGCAGCACAAAGGAAAAGAGGAAAAGAAAATGAAGAGAACAGTAGCAACAGGGAAGCACAGGGAATGAAGAAAAAACGAAACATGAAGGTGAGTAGAGATGAAGCAGGAGTAGGAGGAGAAAAATAAGAAAAGAGAACAAGGAAGAGAAGGAAAGAAGATGAGTTGCAGAGAGACAAGTGGAGAAACAGAGAAGAAAAGAAAAAGGAAAGAGGAAGAAGGAAACAATGAAGAAGAAGAATAGTACAGAGGAAAAAGAAGAATACTGAAATAAGAAGAAGAGACTACAATGGTAACACGAGGAAGAAGGAGAAGGAAAGAAGAAGTAAGGAGAAAAAAAAGAAGATAAACAAACGTGAAACAGGGTCAGGCCTGGCTGGGCTGGGCTGGGTGTTGAACGGTGCAAGTGAAGAAGAGAAAGAAAGAAAAGAAGGCAAAGGAGGAGGAAACGAAGAAGAAGAAGACAATGTAGAAAAAGAAAAGAACAAAAAAAAAAAAAAAAAAGAAACGAAGGAGGAAGAGGAGGAAAGAAACAAAGAAGAGAAGAAGCGACAGAGAAACATCCTGAGAAGGAGATGATGAACAGTGAGGACTACTGGGTTTAACCTGATTCGAGCTCGACTGTGGTGGGTCTGGGCTCGTCAGAGGTGATCCGCGATTTCTAGGTTAAGCCTGTGGCCTGATCAGATGTATGAGTCATGTGAAGACTAGATGGGCCTCATGGATGAATGTTGATAAGGATGCTTGGATGAAGATGAAGATGATGATTTTCAGGACATGGCAATGGTTTAATAACATGGCTTGATTAACATTAACTTGAAACAGAAGGCTTTTGTTTTAAAACATGCTATATAAAAAAATGGTGGAATTACCTATCAAAGTTACTTGCAAAAGAAAGAGAGAGAAAGATGAGAGGGCCATACCTTAGATGGAAGGAGAAAACTCTACTCAAGAGAGGGAAAGGACTTGGGTTACGTAGATCGGATTCAAGGGAGGGGGTGTCTCCCATTTATAGAGAGATAAAAATAGGGTTCCAAAAGAATTTTAGTCTTATCCAATATTAGCCAAAAGAGTTGAATTCAAATAGAACTCCATCCCCATATAAGGTATGGATAGATCAAGACAATCTAAAGGTTCAACCTAAATAAAATTTCACTTTTAAGCATAACTCTAAAATTCTCAAACTCTAGTAGTATACGAGACCCACATAGTAACTAAGTAATTATCCAAATTTAAATAACATAAAATCATAATAATAATAGTAACAACATGTGGAGTTCATCAAGATTAAATCAAGGGTTAAGATTAATTCCAATTTTAAAATTAAAAATTCGGGTATTTATATATAGTGTGAAACCGATGGATTGGAAAATGTGTTTTTGCATGTACCCCCTCTTTCCATCCAACTTCCACTCATATAACCATCTTCCTATTCGGTCTATCTGCATTTCTCAAACTCCATTTGGAACCATTACAAGAAAGGGATCTCTGTCTTCTTCTAATTCCAGCACTCAGATTCTCTCATCTATTCATCATCTGCTCTATCTCGGACCCACATTTGTTATGCGTGTGTGTGTAAGCAACCAAGATCAACAATCAACCACATAAGAAGACAAAGAGATTTACGTGGTTCGGCAAAGATGCTTACGTCCACTAGAAACCAATTTCCACTAGGTTCTCCTCTAATATGTGAATCAACAGCCTTGGAATCTCAGCCTCTATTCAGGGTTACAGATTACATCATATATAATCATAACTTCCTAATCCCCCAAGAACTCTATTTTCAGAAAAAAAAAAAGTCTTAATCCAATTAAGAAACTACTGTTTAACAAACAGGAAATTTCTAATATAATTAGGAAAACCACCCAAGACACTGAACCAAAATAGTATGGACTCACTTGGCTAACAATCTCCCCCTCCAGACTATGAAGAAAACGCGCTGAACCTCTTACTAGGAGTTCAGCCCTGCCAACTCTAAACACAGCTCCAGTTTTTCCCTTAGACACAACCTTTGTCATCATGTCTGAGGGATTCTTGTCCGAGTAAATCTTTTCCAGCTTCATGAAGTTCTTCTCAATCACCTAACGAATCCAATGGTACTTGATATCAACGTGCTTCATGCGACCATGATATGTAGCATTCTCACTGAAATCCATAGCACTCTGACTATCACAGTAAACTACATATTCTTTTTTACTTCAACCCTAGTTCTTGAAGGAATCTCTTCTGCCAAAGCATCTCTCTCTATGTTTCATTAGCAGCTATGCATTCTACTTCAGTTGTAGACTGTGCTGTACATTTCTACAACTTCGATTGTCAGGAGATAGCTCATCCTACGAAAGTAAACAAATAACTAGAAGTCGACAACCGACGATCAAGATCACCTGCAAAATCAGCATCAGTATAACCTTCTACCACTGGTTTTGAGCTTCCGAAATACAAGCCCACCTTGGAAGTACCTCTTAAATACCTGAAGATTCATTTCACTGCTTCCCAATGATCTTTTCTAGGGTTAGAGAGAAATCTACTCACTAAACCCACAGCATGAGTAATGTCTGGCCGTGTACAGACCATGGAATCCATAAAATTCCCCACAACAGAAGAGTAAGGAACGCATGCTATCCGTTCCTTTTTATCATCTGTAGTAGGACACAAGCGCTTGCTTAGTTTAAAATGACTGGCTAGAGGCATCCTAACTGGCTTAGCATTCTTCATGTTGAACTACTCAAGTACTTGTTCAATATATTTCTCCTGTGACAACCACAACCACTCGGAACTCCTGTCACGACGTATTTGCATGCCCAATATTGTTCGTGCGGAACACAAGTCTTTCATGTCAAACGACTTTGACATATCCTCTTTTAACTTGCCAATCAACTTACTATCATGTCCAACCATCAGCATATCATCTACATATAAAAAAAGGATGATGAACCTCTCATCAATAAATCGACGAAAATAAACATAGTGATCTGCAACTGTCCTCTGGTACTCACGACTTAACTTGAATGAATTAAACTTCTTATACCACTGTCTCGATGCTTGCTTCAAGCCGTAGATACCCTTTTTCAACTTATAAACCATATATTCTTTTCCTTATACCTCAAACTCCTCTGGTTGAGTCATGTAGATCTCTTCTTTCAAGTCACCATGAAGAAACACGATCTTCACGTCCATCTGTTCAAGCTAAAGGCCCAGGCTAGCAACTAGACCCAATACGACTCTGACAAAAGTTATTTTCACAACAGGAGAGAAAACATCACTGAAACCGATACCCTTTGTCTATAAGAAGCCTTTTACCACTAACTGTGCTTTGTGCTTCACTAGTTTACCATTCTTATTCTTTTTCAACTTGAACACCCATTTGTTTTTTAGAACATTCATATCTTTAGGAAATTGCACCAGCTCATATATCTTGTTCTTCGTCAAAGAACTCTTCTCATCCTACATAGCCTTCATCCACTTATCTTTATCATCAAGAGTCATTGCTTCTTAGAAGCTCTCTGGCTCCCCCTCATTAGTAATCAAAACATATTCAGATGCAGCATACTTAGTTGATGGTTGACGCTCTCGTGTAGACCTCCTAACTTGAGGTTCCGTAGTTTCCAACCGGGAATATTGCAGCTCCCCCTGCTCAACACCCTCATTATTTATCAACCCCTGTGCATGATCATGATTTAGATCGTTTTGTCCAACTTCTCCACCTGTAGTTTACACCATAGAAGGAGTCGGTGTGAGATCAACCACTCCATCATTTTTTTCAGAAGACTTATCAATCTTCTCAACATCTCCAAAGAACTGGTCTTCATGGAAAATCACATCCCTACTTCTAATAATTCTTCTATTCTCTGGATCGCATAGCCTATAACCAAACTCATCTCCACCATAGCCAAGAAAGATGCAACTCACTGCCTTATCATCCAACTTGGAACGTTGCTCCTTTGGTACATGTACAAACGTTTTACACCCAAACACCTTCAAGTGTGAATAGGAAGTATTTTTGCCTGTCCATTTTCTCTCTGGAAGATCAAAATTCAAAAGAACTGAGAAAGATATGTTAATCAGATAACTGGCAGTCAGAACAGCTTCCCCCCAGAATGACTTAGGTAACCATGCTAATCTCATCATGCATCTCATCTTCTCAAGAAGAGTGCGGTTTATTCTCCCTACCATACCATTGTGCTGTGGAGTGTCAGGAACTGTCTTTTCATGTCGTATGCCATGCTTTAAGTAATAGCTTCTGAACTGGTTGGATGTGTACTCACCCTTATTATTTGTACGGAGACACTTCAAGAGTTTACTTGTTTCTCTTTCAACTATGATATGAAACTGTTGAAAAATCTGAAATACTTAATCCTTTGATTTCAACGCATAAACCTAGATTTTCCTGGATGCATCATCGATGAACGTGACAAAGAACTTATTGCTACCAAATGATTCTACCTCCATGAGACGACAAACATTAGAATATACCAAATCCAACACATTAGATTTTAATTTTGATATCGAAAAGAAAGCAATCCTATGTTGTTTGCCATACAAATAATAATCACAAGGGTCAAGGGATATATATTTGGAGTAAGGAATTAAATCCTTCTTTGCCAACATCCACAGGCCTTTTTCACTCATATGACGAAGCCTCTTATGGCACAGATTCAGAGAGGAACTATCTTGAACAGTATTCAATACATCTTTGCACATCTTTACATGTGTTTTATAAAGCGTATTACCCGCTTTTCTTCTTGCAATAACAAGAGACCCTTTAGTGAGCTTTCATCTGCCATTTTCGAAATAATTCTTATAACTTGTACGATCCAATGCAGTCCCGGAACTCAATTTCAACCGTAGATCAGGAACAGGTCGTACATCTTTCAGCACCATTGTACAACCAATATCGGTTTTAATGTAGACATCACCGATACTAACAATCTCTAAATAACTCGTATTGCCCATCTTTACAGTACCAAAGTCACTTGCTTTGGACGTCGTGAACATCTCCCTACAAAAGAGTAGCATGGTAGGATGCTACTGTGTCAACAACTCACTCAACATGATCGTTTGCAACACTTAAACAATTATCATCATTGCCGTCAAGTACCACCACTACCTCTCCCAAAGTAGCTGTAGTGTTATCACTGTCATTCTTCCTTTCATTGTTAATCTTTTCTATTCTTTTAAGGCAAAACAATTTTTTTTGATATGACCCATCTTGCCATAAAAAAGTATTTCACAGACTTTTTTTTTTTTTTTTGTAATTCACCTTTAGACTTGCCACGACCTCCTTTTGATCATCTACTCTTACTCTTCCCCTTGTTCTCAGTAATAAAGGCCTATGCATTATCTGCCCCTGTAGATTTCCTTCTAGTTTCTTCATTCTGTAGACTTCTGGTAACCTGACTCATAGATAACACACCATCTGGAGTAGAGTTACCTACAGAAACAACTAATGTCTCCCATGTATCCGGCAAAGAACTCATAAGCAACAAAGCTTGCCTCCGTCATCAGAGACCATCTTCATCGTGGTTAATTAATTTACCACACTTTAGAACTCATTGATGTGATCTTCGATCTGCCCACCATCCTTGAATTTCATGTTAACAAGCTTTCTGATAAAAAAAGGTTTTGTTCACTGTGGTCTTTTTATCATACATTGCTTCTAGCGTTTTCCAATGGGTATTCATATTTGTTTCATTAGTCACGTGGTAAAATATATTGTTATCAACCCACTGTTTGATGTAACCAATCGCTTTTTTATGCAACTTGTTCTATTCAGCATCTTGCATATCTTTTGGTCGGGCCTTATCTCCCTCAATGGGATCATAAAGATTTTTACAACAGAGAATATTCTCCATCTTCGGTTTCCAGATCAACCAATGAGAATGGTTGAGCTTAACTATGATAGTGTTGATAGTGTTGTTCTCCATCTTAATTAAATTAAGCAACAGGAAAAAACAAACAACTAACACCGACCTTAATTCCTTCACCAAGCTGTAGATTTCGTCAACACGAACACGCTGGAAGAAACGGATCTGAAATCCGACTCCGGATGGCTCTGATATCGCAAAAATGGTTTTCTATACCCTGATTTGGTCAAACTCCTCGTTGACTATCAAACAACCAATCTTCTTATGCAAACACATAGATCTGCTAAAAACGAGTCTGTGGGCGTAAACGGATCTCTGATCAGACGTCGGATGATTAAGAAATCACAGAAATAAAATTTTGCCGCCGATCTGGTCAACTTTGACCTTTGACCGTACATTCGCTGATGTCGGTTGACGTCAGCCTGTGCTGGCCAGATGAGCTTGCTGCAAACAGGTTCAGGTCGACCGGACCTGAACCGTAAACTGCACTTGTTCTGCTGGGCTTGTCCACAACGAGTCTGGTCAAATTGACCTAACTCGAACCAAAGTGACCTGGGTTAAGATGCCCAGGCCTTTTGTCTTCTTCATTGTGTCTTTGTTTTGCAATCGAGTTACAGACAGAAGAGGTTGCAGGCCCCCATCTGCTTCAGCTCCGATGAGAAATTGACGAACTGGCAAAGGAACTAACGACGAACGGCGACCAGCAACAGCGATGCTGCGAACGATGGCGTCAGTGAGTGAAAAACAGCAGTGAAATCACCCTTCTTCTCTGGTCTTCTTCCTCAAAAATTCCGGTAGCCAAAACCCAACAAAAACCAAGAGCCCACTCTTTCTTCTTCCGATCTGTGTGTGGAAAACAAAGATCGCAATTGATCTCTTCTCTGTTTCGATTTTTGAAGTTGCAGAAACCAAAAACCCTGATATGGCCTAATCCGGTACGTCGAACTTCCGCGCACAAACCTCAAGCCCTAGGAAAACCCTAGCCAGGCTCTAATACGAGTTGTTGTGCGCGTGTGTGCGTAAGCAACCAAGATCAATAATCAACCACACAAGAAAACAAAGAGGTTTACGTGGTTCAACAAATATGCCTACATCAACGGAAAACCAATTTCTACTAAGTTCTTATTCAATCTGTGAATTTGCAGCTTTGGAATCTTAGCCTTTATCCAGGGTTACAAATTACATTATATATATAATCATCACTTCCTAATCTCCCAAAAACTCTATTCTTAGGAAAAAAAAGGAAAGTCCTAATCGTATTAAAAAACAACTGTTCAACAAACAGAAAATTTCTAATATAATTAGGAAAACCATCCATGACATTGAATCCAATTGGTTTGGACCCACTTGGCCAACAACATTTACTGCGCATCTAATCTCACCACAAGACAAGCCTTTTTCTCCCTTTGTTTCTCTCATCACCCTACAACAACACCCCAGTATGCAACATCCAGCCCATCTACCCGTTCACTCACACCATGACAAATTAGGCTAGTCACAGATCTGACCACCATCCTCAGTACAACTCTCTCTTCTTCCCCAAAATAGGGACCCACCGTGCAACTCCATGAATCCAACCAACGAAATGGTCCTCCACCTGCATCATACCCGAATCCACACCTATTTGTTACTCTGCATGACCCAGCCCCATCACTGTAACATCACATTTAGCCCAACAGAGCCAACTTGAGCCTGAACCCACTTGAGTTTGTACCCCACAACAGCACCTCGACCTATCCACAATTCACCTTCCATCATTATCACTCACCCAAATCTTTTTCACTATCATCTTTTGAACTCAATTGCTCTCATTCAACTCCATGTTCTTCATCGCCTATGTTTCTCTTGATATTACCAACCATCACCCACTCGAACTCCTACACCCTCACGCGCAGGCAATTGTCTCCTCTTTTCATCCAGCTCCACTAATCTGAACTCAAGACCTACATTGTCTCTGCAATTGTCGTACATTGTCTCTGCAATTGTCCCATCACCTTCATCTTCACAAATAACCCTCTCCTCTCTTAACCCCGCAAACAGCTACGCCTAACCAATCAGCTGACGCTTTGCACAATCAGTCACACAAACATAAAAGACTTTTCCTCTTTCTATACCCAACCCAAGTTCTACCACTTGGTTCACTTCAACACTGCCCCATCATCATTGTATCCCAAACTAGCCGTCGGCAGGTATCTTACACACAAACCAAACCCACGATACACAAACCTTACTACAGCCCACTTCTGATATATACATCATCGTCACCAAGACAAATCCAACTCCAAATTCATGCAGCCCACACTAAACCATCCAATCAACCCACTTCATCAAACCGAACTTCACACAAGTCGACCCAACTCTCCGAAATACAAACCGAACTCCCTCAACCCACTTAACCAAATTTGATCTAACTATTGTTGACTCAGACCAATAACCCACTTGACTCGCACCCATTCATAAAACCTACCTCTTCCATCCGTCCTGCCAAAACCTTAATTTTCATCAAAGGTATTTGTTTTCTTTTTTCCACCACACGATGCTTTTGGCCACAAAATCATTTCCTTCCAATTTGTCTCTCAAACATCATTTGTAATTATATTTTTATTTAAGAAATATGAGGGGATGTTAAAATTATCATTTTTTACTTGTAGAGACTGTTAAATCAAGTGGTTTGCATTAGGGCTGACATAAATTGGCACAACTTTAATTTTATGTTGGCAATCACCTGCAAGGGGTTCCTCTTTGTTGTGAAATTTAATTTTCGTGAATATTAATATGAATTATCCAATTGGTATAAGTTAAAAGCTACTTTTTATATATCTAGTCAAAAAGTTTTTAATGCTTTTCTTATGAGTTCCTTTTAATATTAACAAAAATTATCACTGTTTCTATTGAAAAGTAAGTCTAAAATTGAGCTAACCAAAAAGACATTTCCTTTAAAAAGCTACATTGAATAAGTAGCTTTTTTAAAGTTACTTATATAAAAGTACGACAACTTTGAATAAGTCCAACCAACCATAAGTCCAACCAACCACACCCTCAACCAGTTGCTAAGTTAAGCTTTATTTTTTTTTATGACCCAATGTATCACCTACCAGCCTTGTCTTAAGTAAAGCTAATTTAAAACAATTATAGTTGGAAAAATGACCCCCCCCCCCCCCCCCCCCCCCCCCCAACCAATTTGCTAAGTAAAGTTTTTATTTTAATTTTTTTATGACCCAATGCATCCTTTGGCAGCCTTGCCTTAACTAAAGCTACTTTAAAACAATTAATGTTGGGAAAATCCCCATTGAAGATCGTGCTCGCCATAAAACAATGAAACCCACCCACCCACACACCCCGCCAACCGATGAATAGCGGTCAACCCCAAGTTTAGCAGAAATCCAAATAATAATTATAATGTAATTTAAAACTTATATTTAATTTTTTGTTATTTGATACTTGGACTAACAAATTATGTAATATGCAACACTTTTTCTTTTATTTTCCTTATTAAGTAGTTTTCATCCATATATAAATTTATTAATGCATGTAAATAAATCTATACTTAGATATTAAAAGTTTTTATTCGATTTTAAATAATTAAAAAAAAACATAACTCATTTCAATCTCCACATTCACTCTATCATTTAAAACAATAAAAACATAACTCATTTGAATCTTCACATTAACTCTATCAGAGTCCATCTTTTTGCACTATAAGAGTTGAGTATGAGTTAATTCCAACCTTCGTATGAATACAATACGTGGGGCATTGTGAACATTTGATGAAATATCAGGAGGTATTTCAATTACCCAAAAAATAAGTATAATGGATTTGAAACAAGTGAATTGATCGGACAAGTGTCATTTGATCTTAGCCAAAAGTCCCAAAGGCAAATCTTACACGAATCTTTTTAAGAAGGTGGAGGGTATAAGAAAGGACAATTAGGGGACATTTGTGCAGATGTAATTCCACAGAAGTGGAAAAACTGCTTTGCTTATGAGGTAACTGATGTTCGATCAACTTGATTTAGCGACAGAAAGTGCCGAAAAGACAAAGCTTTTTTAACGACAAGTGAGATTTTGCGTTCTAATCTACCCTAATAAAAAATATATTTCCACAGAAGAAGAATACGTCTTTCCCATTCTTGGTCATATAGCTGTACCATTTACTTAATGTAAAAATGATAGACCTGTATAACTGTCATGGACTAGCATGTTTGGTTGCATCTAATTTATGGATCAAATGTATAAGATGGTGTGTAAATCAAATTATTTTTGTGCCAAACACACACTTGAGACCTTGGTAGACCGTTACACAACTCATGCCCAATTCTATTACATTACCCTTATTAAAAAGGTACACTTTTCTCCTCCTGCTTCTCTTTCACCACATATATTATCTTACCATACATAAAAAGGAGACGATTTCTCCTCATTCATGCTTTTTCCTCCTTTTCTCTGCTTACGTGTGTGTTCCTTTTGCTGAGCAATTTTTCCTCCTTTGCACACATTCTTCCTGCTTCTTCATTTTCTCAACGCTCACGGGTCCTACCTCATGGACCCTTGTGGGGCCCATTAGATGCATATCGGTTAGGGACATCTGTCTGAAAGGTGTCGGATGCTCAACTTGCTTAGCTTGTAAAGGATATGGCATTCAACAAGTGCCCTTGTTTTGCTTCCCACTTTTCTCATGTCCTTATCCTTAGTTTGGGCAAAAAATTGTGTTGAACAAGGAAAGCATCTCTGCCCAAGAAGAAGAAGAAAAAATTGAAAAAATAATCTGTGTTGGCTTGATTTGGATCACTTGCTTTGAAGTTATTTTTTTCCCTAATTCCATTGTTTTATCTTCTTTTTGTTATTTTTTTTCTATGGATTCAAGTAAAATAAGGTCCAAGTTTTTTATATTGATTTCAAACGTCCATGCTATTGGGCTAAAACTTTCCCATGCTTCTACTTTTTTTTATTAGTATTATTATTATTTATTTTCTACTATTCGAACAATATATGCATGCACTTGATGTCTTATCTATCTTCCTCTTCCTTTTCACAAATCTTATTGATCGGTCTGCAACTGCTTATACTTTTCTTTTGTTCCTTTACAAATAATATGTTGAGCATCAAGTGTTTGATTAAATATCTGATAGAAATTGAATCTCAATTGCTTATACTTTTCTCTAGTTCCTTTGTAAATATTATGTTGAGCATGAACTGTTTGATTAAATGTTTGATAGAAATTGAATCTTAATGCATTTATTATTTCAAATGGTTTAATTCCTATTAGAGGGTAACATCTTCTTACTTGCGATGTCCATTGCAAAATTAAATACGGTTGAATGCATGCTTCACTCAATGTTTTCTGCATGCACATCCATCATGTATATAGTAGTGGTTTCCTATAGTAGAGAAGGTCCTTCCACCTTTTTTTTCCCTTTTTTTGAATGTTAAGTTCCTTCGCCATGCAAGAAAAATTCTCTTTAAATAAAAAAAAGAAGAAGTAGAATGGATGAAGTACGTTAGGCTAATGATTTGGGTCTTATTTCTAACATTGCTGGATGCTCATTTGGCAGGTCTTTGGACCTAAAAGACAGAAATGAAACAATTCCAATTAACTATGCAAATGAATTTTAACAAAAGAAAATGAACAATGTTGACCAACTTCATATTTTTGAAGATGAACTGTATTTTTATCTCCATTTAATTCATTTTATTTGTGCCATTCGATGGAAGTTTTTGAAAAAGAGAAAGACAACTACATAAATGATACTTCTAATATAAAAATCAAGTTCTTTTGTTAGTTATATAAAGTATAAGCAATGGATAAGCCATATCAGTCAATGTAAAGATTGATGTTGTAAACCTGATGCAGAAGCCAAATGGGTATTCCTACAAACTCCACAATGCCTATTATATACAATTGGTCAATCCAAAGAATGAAAGGACTTTAGAGTTAGGTGTTAAAACACAAGAAGTGAATACTCACACAACTTGAGTGTTGCATATCCAATGGGTCCTAAAGGTGTATTTAGATAAGCCATTTACTGAAAGATCCAAATGGTGAAACAGGCATTTGACATTGTGCAAAAAAGGAAATATCTACATTGCATTGCTGAGGATGGTATTTAGTCTTTGCCCTTACTATAAGAGATATTGTCATCTTCCTTCTCTTTCGTTTTTTTAGTAGTTTTTTCCTGAAAATTTTCACCTTATGATATTGGGAAAACAAACAAATGGTAGACTTAAATATATCCAAAAGCTCCTGGTTGCTGAATGTTTCTATTAAAATATGTCTTCAGTTTATGCCAAGTGTACCCACCAACTGGTAGAAAAATCCTAGAAGACACAGTTAAAAAAAAAAAAAAAAGGGAAACGCAGAGAAACTATTATGTTCTTTCAATGTTTTTGGCAGAATTAAGATGGTAACATGTTAACCGCACACAAAGTAAAGCATCTGTATCATATGAAAAGCTTATATGATGATATATCAAACTTTAGCTGTAGTTGCGTTTGTATCATATGTAATGATTGACTAAAGCATATTATTTTCCCTTTTTTGCTTGTTCATTGTTATTTTATTTTATCTTTTGAAGATTATCAAAAATGGTAGTGGTGAGGCCCATATGATTAATCTGAAAATCATATAATTGCCCCCACATTTGAGGTGCCATGCCCTGATAATTTCCAAATTAGATGATCCTAATGAAAAAATGGAAGTGGTGAGGTCCATTTGAACGTTGGCTTGCAAATGCATGATGACAGATAATGTTCCATAGTCAAAGAACTCAATCAAAAGTGGGGATCATAAAATAGAGAGCTTTTAGGCTTATCTTCCATAAATAATAAGGTCATCATATAAATGTTCTCAATCATCCAGAGATGGGCTGTCCACATAATAAATAGGAAGGAGTTAGCATTTTGTTATGCCATCTACATGCTTTGTGAGAAAACCAATATCACTGTAATTTATGCAGCATAGGTCAACACAGTTAGATGGCATTGACAAAACCTAATACAAAAGCAAATTAGTTTTGGGTAATTATATTCTGATGGAGCTTTTAGTTCTTTAAAATGTCAAATATGAATTTTCAAAATTTGTATACGTTCTAAATTAGGATCAAATGTTGACTTTTTTTTTTATGGTTTCAATAAAGGTTAACCTTACCATACAAAAGGCTGACCTTTCAAAAGTCCGTGCAGTCACCCTGTTGGCTTGAGATTCAAGTTTTGTAAATGATATAATATTGCATTGACCAAGTTAGTTCTAGCTAAAATTGAAAATATGTGGATGTGATTTGACAGAGTTTAAGCAATGCTTAGAGAGAACATTGCAGGTGTACGAGCTTCTGTTTTCCCTTCATCCATTGTCTGTTGGGTTTTGTCTTGTATTCCGGTTTAGCTGGATCAGTTGTCTAGGTTAGCTAGAACTGAAGTTCAAAGTTAAAGGCCCTTTAATCATTATGTATGGGTTTTCTTGGTGGCAAAAAAAAAAAAAAAAAAAAAAAAAAACGGGATTTATATATTAATGTGATACGTAACCCTAAACCCTAATGAGGTGAAGTTGTGTTGAACATAACAGAGAGAGAAACAAATAATGTGCTTTTCTTCATGGATATAGGCAAGGTTGCCGAACCACGTAATTGCTTATGTGCCATCTTCTTCGTGGTTGTTTACTTGATTGATTGAGATTGTATGATTTGTGTATGCCGTGGTTGATCGTAGATCCTAGGTGTATTTCCCAACAAGTGGTATCAGAGCCTTGGGTTTGGTGGTTGCGCGGCTGCCTGGGAAGACGATTCAAGGTTTGGATTGTGCGTGGGTTGTTGTTGGGCTTAAGTTACTTAGTCTTGCAAAGGATCTCTTGGCAAAAAGGCTTCAAGCTTGTTCTTGGAAAATACGAAGGGCTGCAGAGAGGTAACCTAGGCTTGGATTGGTGGTGCTTGAGGAAGGAAGGGATCAAATCAAGACTTGGGAGTTTTGGTTTGTTGCTGCATAAATTGGTTGAATTTTGGCCGGAGAAAACAGACAAGGATCTCTGTCGCCGGATAGAGAACGGTGAAGAAGTAGCAGCACAACCCCTCATTACCCTACTCTACGGTCTGTTTACATTGCCATCGAAGAAACCACTGGAGAAGAGGGAGGAGGTGTATCGCCGGAGAAAAGGGCTTAAAGAAACCCTTGTTGCTTCCTCCCGGTGATCAAGCACGTCGCCGCCCTTTGTCGCACTGTCTGGTGTCATGCCTCAGTTCGTAGTTGATGAAAGGAGACTGAGGCTTGCATTTTTTTTCTGGTTGTTAAACTAGAAATCGAAGGAGGCAGGTGACATTTTGGGCCCGATCAAACAGGTCCAGGTTAGGTCAGACTTGACCCGTTTGCGGCAAAAGCCTAGCAAGCAGCAGAGTAGTTCGTTCTGGGTCAAGTGGACTCAACCTGGTTTTACAAAGAAATCCAATGATAGCAGCATCATTTGCTGATGTCATCAATGACATCAGCACCAGTCAAACAGAGGGTTTGACTAGATTAAAGGCTAGAAATGTTTTGCGAATTTTGGGGTGATCCGGACTCATATTTGCGCCCTGTTTTGTTCTGTAAACTTGTTTTGATGAGATCTACCGGATAGGCGGAGGAAATTGACCATTTGACAGATAGAAAAAAAGGTAATTTAGGAGGCACAAATTGTGATACACTATAACTTCAAGCAATGAGTATAAGATTGAGATATTCACTAGGTTGAACAATTTCAATTTTTAGCAATGGAGGATGAAGTATGTCTTGATTTAAAAAGTTTTAAAGAAGGTTTTAGACGATAAGTCAAATAAGTTAGCGAAGATGTCCGATGATGATTGGGAGGATTTAGACGAAAGGGCTATGAGTGTAATTCGTCTTACCCTCCACGATGATGTTCTCTACAACGTCATGGGGATTAACACTACTCTGGAATTATGAGCTAAGTTAGAGAGCCTGTACATGTCTAAGTTCTTGACAAATAAATTGTTTTTAAAGAAACAATTGTATTCCTTGAAGATGGCAGAAAGATCATGGTTGTCGAAGCATCTCAATGAGTTCAATAAGCTTATCATACAACTATTGAGTATTGAGGTCAAGTTCGAAGAAGAAGACAAAGCACTGTTTTTTTAATCTTCACTGGCCCAGTCGTACTAGCAGTGACAACACTGATGTACGGAAAAGATACTTTGAGCATGAATGATGTTACTGCAGCTCTTATTCAAGTGAGATCATGAAGAGTGACAGTGAAAAATCTAGCAGAGAATCTAATTCAGACAATACGAGTGTGACAGAAAGTTCAGATAATTGTGAGGTAACATGTCTGGTAGAATCTGCTTCGGTCATCAAAGGTACGGATCACACTGAAGGTTTTTGGATTTTAGATTCTGATTGTGACTGTCATATGTGCTATAATAGAGATATGCGTGACATATATACATCTTGTGAGGGTAAATCTGTTTTCATGGCAAACAACGTGGAATCTAAGTGCATTGAAGTTAGAATAGTGAAAGTCGAGATATTTGATGGGATGGTATGGACCCTGACGAATTGGATGCATGTTCCAGATTTACGAAAAAATTTTATTTATTTGGGCGGCCTTAGACTCCAAGGGTTGCAAGTGTAGTGTAGCAGGCGGAGTTATGAAGGTAGTTAAAGGAGCAATGGTTGTCATGAAGGGTGACTTGGTCAAAGGTCTCTACAGGTTAGCAGGGGGTACAGTTACAAGTGCAAGTGTAGCAACTCTAAGGAAAACGGCAAAGTCAGTTGAGGTGGAGTTAAATGGTAAGTTGGAATATGGTGCAACAAACATTTTCAAGAAGGCCATTAACAGAGGACCACAACTGCATGTGAAATGAAAGGAAAAATTAGTTAAGGTGGAGTTAGATAGAAAATTGGAAGATGGTGCAACAGACATTTCTAAGAAGGCTATTAATAAAAGACCAAAACTGCAGGAACACCAGGTTAAAGGCAAAGTACGGAAAATCCTCAATGCTGCGTGCCAAGAGAAACATGCAGTCGAAAGGAGAGTTACTTTTGCTTTACCAGATGAAGGTGAGAATTCATCGTATTGCAAGGATGCTAGCAAAGATGGCAACAAATGGACTAGATCACTTCGAAAAACTGAGATGAAGGTGTTTGGAAAGTCAACTTCCCCAACTTTTACAACTTTTTAAATAAAGAATAAAAAAAAGATATGTGAAAAACTCTAGCAAGTGTGGCATGGAAGGAGAAAAAAAATAATTGATATGTCATAAAGTTTCTTTCTTCTTATTTGAATAGAAAAAGTAAAAAGAGAGTAAAAGCTCCACATGGGAATATATGGATATCTTGGTAGATGAGGCTCCCGTTCCTATAAAGCTAACTAGGGATCAAACCTTGGTTGGCATTCTTCAGTTTTCAACTCTTCCTCTTGGTTTTGACTTTTAGTGCTGCACATGTAAGGCTTTTCATATTTAAATTACACCTTTTATAAATTTCAACTCTTCCTCTTGATTTTTACTTTTAGTGCTGCACATGTAAGGCTTTTCATATTTTAAATTACACCTTTTAACCATTTATAATCATTTAAATACTTTCCTCCATCTTTTAGGATTAAGATTAAATCGCTAGCTTATTAACATATTACTCATTTTTGTGGTTTACGAATTTTGATTTTGCTCATAAATAAAAAAAATTCAAAATTTAATCTAAATCATAGAGAAATTAAAAAATACAAAAAAAAGAACTATAAAAGTACAAAAACACCTGATTAATTTCAATTTTGAATATAATTGATGACTCTCACATAACAATGACCTTAGTAATTTTTTTATATTTTTCTTCCGATATCTCAATAATTCTTTAATCATTAATCTGAATTTATTCGTCATGCCACTGTATAAAAAAACTCTTTAAAGATGCATTTATGAATGTAAGAGAGAAGGAAAAATGATTTTTAGATGGTGTCATGCAATAATTGATAAATCACGTGTAGATATAATTTTTCCTAACCACAATATATTTAAGACAGTTCTAATATAATATGAACATGGTCTTAAAATGCTCATTTTATAAACTTTAAGTGATTAATTGATGCAATACAATAACATATGTAGCGTTGTGGCAAGATTGTTATAACCTGTCAAACTAAATCATTCACTTGTTCACTCATGTTTTTTGGGGTTTGAAATTTTAAATGAGTCAAATCTGGCCCATCTGAGTTCCTTTTACTAAATGGGTTCGAAACTCTTTCAGATGGGTTAAGCTCCCAACTTACAACTTGTAATGAGTCGGTTTGACCAAAGTTGCCAAACACATATAACTTAGTTCTTCTTCCTTTTTTTATTTTTTATTTTTTTTATGTGGTATTCAATGTAATCTTCCTTTATGAATCAGTTATTTGCAAAGAAGATACTCCTACATTATTGTGAATAGAAGCATTTCCCTTAGAACTGAATTGGGTTTGGGGCAGGGGGTCTGTGTGAGGAGTCAGGATTACAATGCACTGAGTACTTTATAAGAGGAGGTGTGAGAAGTCAGGATTACAATGCACTGACTTTATAAAAGGAAAAATGGAGGCGTTTGTTTTCGATTCATATGAGAACCAGAAGCACATGCAAGTATAAATAGGGCCGGTATATAAGAGGTTTTTAGATTATGGTGAAAATTGAGAGGAAATCTATGGGGACTCAAACGTGACTATATATTTTATCTGCTGATCCTCAGGTAGTACCTTTTATGCATTGAAAGTGAGCTCCACCCGATGGAAAATATTGAAAAGTATTTTCGCTACTCCTACTAACATCTTAAAGTTTTAGTAGGAATAATTAGCTGAGAAAATTTAATATGGTATTAGAACCAACCAGCCGCGAGTTTGAATTTCAAGAGGAAAGACTTGGCACTAAAAAAACAATGTGTGTCGTCAAAAGTGCACCAACCGGGTTCCACTTGAGGGACTATATTGAGAAGTGAGCTTCACTCAATAGAGAATATTGAAAAATATTTCTGGTGCCTTTACTAATGCCTTGAGCTTTTGGTATAATGGCTAGTAGAGGTAATTTAATATGATATCAAGCCAACTGGTTGTGAGTTTGAATCTCATGATGAGCTACTTGGCGCTAAAACAAAAATGCGCCAACCGGGTTCCACATGGGAAATATTGAAAAGTATTTTTGCTAATCCATATTAAACTAAGGGGGAGTGTTGAAAAGTGGGGTCCACCAATTGGAGAATATTGAAAAGTATTTTCGTTACCTCTATTCAAACCTTCTTCTTAGGATTCGAACTTACGACCGATTCACTACAACAAATTGCATCTTTACCAACACTTTTTACCAACACATCCCAAAATGCGTTGGTTAAGGGCACCTTTTGTCAATGCAAATGAGGATGTGTTGGAAATAGTTAAAAGGAGAAATACTTTTACCAATACATTATTATTTGTGTTGCTAAAAGTACCATTTTGCCAACGTAATAAAATATATGTTGGTAAAGATTATTGTTTACCAACACAAATGAGAATGTGCTGGAAAAAGTCACAAGGGAAGAGTACTTTTGCCAACGAAAAATTATTTGCGTTGGTGAATGTACCTTTTTGCCAACGTGATAAAATATGCGTAGCCAAAGGTGACCTTTTACCAACACAAATGAGAATGTGTTGGAAAAAGTCAAAAGGGGCGATTACTTTTTCCAACACATTATTATTTACGTTGGTGAAAGTACTATTTTGCCAACACAATAAAATATGCGTTAGTAAAGGTTATCTTTTACCAACGTATCAAATAATATGTTGGAAAAGATCTCCAGAAACATTAATTTTGCCAACGAAATAACGTGCGTTGGTAAATGGATATTTTTTTCCAACGAATAAAAGAATGAGTTGGTAGAAGGTGGAGATAATATATAGCTTTGCCAACGCATATTTGGGATACGTTGGCAAAGGTCCAAAAAATGGTTTGAGAAATTTCCCCCCAAAAATTAATAAGCCCATTAAAACTAAACCTTTGTGAAGTGGTGCATTAAATCAATGAGGATTTTCATAAAAAAAAATCAAACATTAAATTAAGGAAAGAAATAATTAAGGATTTCTCATCTTTTCACTGATCATTTCAATTTCAAATGGTGTGGGTGCAAGCACTCATATTTATTTGGACCTTTTGGGTGTTCATGTTGAATTGAGAACATGATTAGATGTTGGCCTTTCATAAAATAAAAAAAAAAAGCCCCATTATGAATGGGTTTTGGCCCAAGAATTAATGGTCATCATTGCCTTTTCAGGCCCGGGGACATAAATGGGTGTGATGCATGGATCGAAATGGGACATTGTTATCCATATCAGTGTCATAAATATTGGTAAATTTGGAAAAATATTATGATATTGTTAAAAGAATATGTTAATCTACTGATAGTCTTTCGATATTTTTAAAATATTGCAAATATTGAAAATGTAACAAGAAAAATGCAATGAAAATCATGCTAAATTTTTAATAAATTAGTAAAACATATATTATAAAAAACTAAAACATATATTATAAAAACCTTTTTAAAGTGACTTATATCTATTTCCAAAATTTCATGTATACGGTATAAGTTATTTTCCTTAAAATTTTTTTCCAGTAACTTACAAAAAAAACTCATTAAAACTAAACCTTTGTGAAGTGGTCCATTAAATCAATGATGATTTTCATAAAAAAAAAAGTCAAACATTAAATTAAGGAAAGAAATAATTAAGGATTTCTCGTCTTTTCACCGATTATTTCAATTTCAACTGGTGTGGCTGCAGGCACTCTTATTTGTTTGGTTTTGGGTGTTCATATTGAATTGGGAACATGATTAGATCTTGGCCTTTCATCCAAAATGGCTCATTATGAATATGTTCTGGCTTAGGAACTAATGGTTATCATTACATTTTCAGGCCCAGGGACATAAACGGGTGCAATGCATGGATCGAAATGGGACATTGTTATCCACATCAATGTCATAAATATTGGCAAATTTGGAAAAATATTATGAGATTGTTAAAAGAAAATGTTAATCTACTGATGATATTTCAATATTTTCAAAATACTACAAATATTAAAAATGTAAAAGAAAAAAATATAATGAAAATTATTATAAATTTTTAATAAGTTAGTAAAAGATATATTATAAAAACCTTTTTAAAGTGACTTATATCTATTTCCAAAATTTCATGTATACAATAAAAGTTAGTTTCCTTAAATTTTTTTCCAATGACTTATAAGAAAAACCCATTAAAACTAAACTTTTGTAAAGTGGTCTATTAAATCAATAAGGATTTTCATAAAAAAAATCAAACTATAGATTAAGGAAAGAACTAATTAAGGATTTTCTTTCCAATAAAACATTAAATCCTCATGAAAATGGGCCAAAAATTTCTCTGCTCACGCCTCTGTCTTCCGGTCTTCAACATGAACGTTTCATCTCCACTGTTTTTTTTTCTCTCTCAACGTCTCCCATGAGAAACATCTAATGAAAACATCTCCTTCCTGCTCCCTTTGCTGCAAGCTCTTTGGTCATTGGTGAAGGGTCCTCAACGAGAAGAAAACCGTTCGATTAGCAGGTATGCTTTTGTTTCTTTTTTTTTTTTTTTAAGTTTCTGTTCATTCTCTGTTCATCTGTCAAAACCATTCTGTGAAGATGCAATCAAATGCAGCCCAAAGGTCTTGAAATGTAAGGATGGACCCAATTAGTGTGGTGTGGTCGCCCAACAGTGTCCCGCTAGATTTGAGGACGAGATTCAGCATCAGGTGCTCCTTTTGGGTTCACAATTTCTGTTGACCTGATGCAATCATTTTGATCTTCCAGTTTGCAAAAATCAAACCAAAACCTTTTGGAAACTTGAGCACTTCTTATAGCATGTGGCCGGTGATACTTACGCCCTATAATCTGCCACCCTGGAAGGCAATGAAGGACCCATTTTTCATATTGTCTTTACTTATTCCAGGGCCGAATCAACTGGGAAAGGACATTGATGTCTACCTACGGCCATTGATTGACAAGTTGAAGGATCTATGGGAGATAGGGGTTTTGACTTATGATGCTTCAACTGAAAAGACATTTCGGATGCATGCAGTTGTCATGTAGACTATAAATGACTTCCCTGCATTTGGTGACGTGTCTGGGTGGGGAACAAAAGGTTACTATGCTTGTCCCATTTGCAACGATAATCCAATGTCTCGCAGGTTGATAGATAAGCTTGGGTGGGTGGGCCATCGAGCTCACTTGCCTGAGAACCATCCCTGGAGGAAGGACAAAAGGTTTGACGGACATTGTGAGCTTCAGACAAGATCTTTGGAGTTGCCGGTAGAAAAAGTGGTAGCTCAGGTGGAGGAAGATCATCTGCAGGAAGTCAAGTTCGGAAAGGCTCCTTCCAACAAGAAAAGACCCCGTGACCCTCAACAAATAGGGTGGAAAAAAAGAAGCATTTTTTGGGAGCTACCATATTGGAAGTCATTGAATCTTCGGCACAACCTTGATGTTATGCATATTGAGAAGAACATATGTGAAAACTGCTATGGAATTCTGATGGCCATAGATGGGAAGAATAATGATACTTATAAGGCCCATGATGATTTCGGAAATATGCATATAAGGCCAGAATTACACTTAAAAAGGAATGAAGATGGATCTATTGTGAAGCCTCCAGCAATCTACACGCTGAACCCAAAACAGATAGATGGTTTTTGTGAATTCTTGAAATCGATCTGTTACCCGGATGGTTATGCAGCCAACATCTTGAGATGTGTTAGCTCAAAAAATGGCTAGTTATCAGGTTTGAAAAGTCATGACTGTCATGTCCTCCTTCAGCATCTTCTTCTTATAGGCATGCGCGGTTTTGTGAATAAGGAGATATGGACGACACTATTTGAGTTGGGTAGCTTCTTTCAGGAGCTTTGCTCAAAGACATTAAGGCTGAGTGATTTGGAAAAATTACAGGAAATAATAGTACTCATACTCTGCAAGCTAGAGAGGATCTTCCCTTCGGCTTTTTTCGACGTGATGGTCCATCTAGCTGTTCATTTGCCGCGTGAGGCTATGCTTGCTGGACCGGTGCAATACCGTTGGATGTACCCGATCGAGAGGTAAATGATACCTTCTTATAGTGAATTAGTTGTTCATTAGTGTAATTCTCTTCCATATGTAATTATAATATAGTTGTTGTTTGTTTGAAGGTTTCTTGGGACACTAAAAGAGTATGTCACAACAGAGCACGTCCTGAAGGTTCAATAGACAAGTCATATATTGTCAAAGAGTGCCTTACATTTTGTTCAATGTACTTAAAAGGGTTTGATAAACTAGAACGAAATGACGATGGTGGTGCATGTGGCTCTGGGATGGAGATCTTCTTTCAGCATGTCCGTCTTTTCTCACCAATCTCAACGGCTTCCAACCCTTCACAGAAGGAAAAGGAAATGGCGCATTGGTTTGTGTTATACAATACAGACGAGGTCCTACCTTATTTAGAGTATGTAGTTTGGTCTTATTACATGTACATATAGCTCTTACACTCATTTATTTTTACACAGCTTTTAGATACTAATGAACCAAAGTTTCCTTGAGTAGAGAGCACAAGAGTATTGTGCAAATGCCACAAGGACGTGACATAGCTCAAGTACAGCAAGAAGAATTTCCAAATTGGTTCAAAAAACGGGTAAGATATATTAAAAAAATGAAAACCACTTAGTAATAACGAACTAGACCACAATTGATTTTAACTTAGTGCACTTTCCATATCTTGATCATGTAGATGAATGATTTGCAAACTCAAGGATCAGCAGAAGCAACTGAAGAACTTTGGTCATTGGCAAATGGTCCCGATCTTATTATTGATTTTTATTCTAGATGTATCTTTAATGGCATCCGATTCTATACTCGAGATCGTGAAAGCCGTCGTAGGTGCCAAAACAGTGGGTTGGTCGTGGAAGGGGACCATAAAGGAAAACAGATTGATTTTTATGGTTATCTGTGCAAAATATGGGAGTTAAGATATCTGCATGGGGGTAGAGTGGTTCTGTTCCAATGTGAATGGTACAACACGGGTCATAGAAGCAGAATTTACAGTGATAAATATGTCACATCTATTGATGTTACAAGGCGTTGGTATAAAGATTATCCATTTGTCCTACCAAGTAATGTGAGTCAAGTATTCTATGTTAATGATACCAGCAAAGGCAAAAATTAGAGAATTGTAGAACGGGTTAGGCACCGTAGAATATGGGATGTTCCAGAGCGAGATGATGCTGATGCATTTCAACAAGATAAATCCACTTCTGGTCTCTCAATTCATGATGAAGACATGGATCTTCCTTACCATAGGGATGATAGGGATCCCGAGATCATTCATATCAATGAACTAAGGCTAGACCATATAAATGATGACAGTGATGAGGATGACACCTTGGCGGAGTATGTAGTTGACGAAGACGATGAGATCGAGAGATTACCAAATCCTGATATAGATCTTGATGTGGATTATCAGATGTAGTTTTTGTTTTTTACTTTTCTTATGAATGGACATGTGTTATGATTGAATAGTCATTCTTGATTTAAATGTCTCAATATTGTTTCATATTTCATTTCATTTTATTGATTTATGTTATATTTCATTTTATTAAATAAAATGTTCATATATAGTTGCCAAAAAAAAATGCCTAAAGGCGGCAAATCGTTTGTGATGCCCGGGTGGGTAAAGAGAGTTAAGATGAATGCTTTGGAGAAAAAGAGAAAGCAAACTATTGAGGAGAATTCAAAAAAACTTCATGAGTTAGGGTTAAATAAAGTGGCAGATTTGATGCTCGGTTCGAATAGGCGGACCACGAGTACATGCGGAAGAGAGGGAAAGAGAATTAGGTCAGTGGCAAATGATGATAACGAGGAGTATGTACCGCCCGAGGATGAGGAAGGACAGAGTTCTTCCAGTGAAGATACTGGTGGTTTTGAGGATAATGAGTTTGCTGGTTCTCAGGTATCGAAGGTAATGTTTGTCTCAAATATGTTTCTTATTTTTTGTTTATAATCACATTTGCATATATATCAAGTTGTTTCCAAATATATCAAGTTGTTTCCTATTATTGACTCATGTACTAATATTTCATTTTTTTGCTATGCCAGGTCAGACATATGGCCCCGTGGTCGAAGAAAAGAGGTAGGGGTCAATCATGTGGAGGGCATGCCCATGGTTCTTCTTCGACACAACCTTCACCAATAGAAGCCAATCATGCAATGAGTATGCCCACGTGGTGGCGACAATTAATCAAGTCCCACAACCCGCCCTGCCTGACCAGATGACCAGTCCACCTACTATTGGTAGCAGCGTTGGTAATAAATATATGGCTTTATATATACATAACAAATTGTCCTTACTTTAATATTTTTTATAAACTAATTCAAATTAAATTATTATCTTAACAGCATCGGTCCCAGCATCTTCTAAAATGCGTGGACGGGGTGCGCTCCAGGGTTTAAGCGCGGATAAATTTAGAAAACAACTCGGTCATGCTATTTCAGTTGAAATTAACTTTGATCAAAAGGAAATAGTGGGTTATTGGGCTCCTTCCTTGGCGAGTGCTCTTGGGGAACAAATTCGATCTTTTGTACCACTCCGAGATATTAAGTTCGCAAAACTTGATAGTTGATAGTGGATTAAGGGAGTCAATTATTCAGAGGGTTTCGGTACCATTTATAATGTATATATTCCAAACATGTTATTTATGATTTTAACTGGGGTAATTTTGTTATTTCCCATTGCAGCAAACCTTTGACTTTGGAGACTACACAAACAATGAGTTGGTCAGAAGTATCATTGACAAAAGGTGCCAAAAATTATTAAAGTATTGCAAAAGCATCTTGCACAAGCGGTACCTTGCGCTTAAGGAGGAGGGAGTGGCTGACCTCAAGACTATTAAAGACCCTCCTTGTAAACCAGATGACTGAGTGTGGATGATTGAAAATGTGTGGGAGAATAATGACAAGTGGAAGGTATATAGCCTAGAACTACTCTTCGTAATTTATATAAACATACACAAATTGTTAATCTTTTACTTCCAATTCTTATTTTATATACACATCCTGTTAATTGATTATATTTCCCTTGCAAAAAAAGTCAGAGAATGGGAAGACTGCTCGATCTGCCCTGAGTACAATCATACAAGCGGCTCCAGATCATTTGCATCTCGAGCCGATATTGCTGTAAGTGCATGTTTAGAAATTCTTACAGTATTATTATAAAATTCAATGTTTAATTAGTATAATTGGTTTATCAAATGAAATAATAGGCAAAGGAGAGTGGTGTACAACAGTCTATGCCAGATAGATTCATAGACACACAAACGTCATAAAAAAGGGGGGTGTGTGGATAAACGACATTGCTGAGCAACGTTATGTACGTATACCTAACTCATTTGCAATAAACACCCAAAACTACATTGTTATATCTTTGTTGGAGGTTAATGTATTCAAAATTGACAGGCTACAATGGTGGAAAAGATTACCTCACAGTCACAGTCAAATGTCCCAGATCTACAGATTGAGATGCAAGTTTCCCAAGAAGTGCTTGGAAAGAGGTCGGCCTACACATTGGGATATGGGATTCGCAACACCTATTCATCTTTTACACAGTCTCAAGCATCTAATACTGAGTTGATCGCTCTACGCCAGCAGGTTGCTAATTATTAGTGTCAAATGTCAGGAGTTCAAAACTTTTTGCTAATGGCAGCTGAAAAAATAGGGATAGATCCAGCTAGTGTACTTATATTTAGTCCAGGGAGTGGTAGTGGTGATGTCATATTAGCTGGAGGGCACGATGAGGCTTCTCTTGGTTAGCATCTATTTTGCAATAGACAGTCTTCTATTTTGATATATGTACTTTGATATTTTTCGATCTTTCTTTTAGGATATTTGCAAGCATTTGATGTTTGTTCGATGGGATATATATATATGTTTTGAAGTGTATGTTGACTTTTTGAATATAAATGTTTTATTTATGTGCTCGTATTTTGGATTTGTATTTATTGTATTGCTAATGTGTTTAGATAGAATATAAATAGGTATAAACAGGTTGCAAAAACATTTTTTCCAAAATTTAAAAAAAATCAAAATTACTTTTGCCAACATAAATTCTGTGTGTCAACGCATTTCCATGTGCCAATGCATTTCTATGTTGGCAAAAGTTGTTTTGCCAATTTCTTTTCCTACTTTTGCCAACACCATAGTATGTTGGTAAAGTTTAACTTTTGGCAACATTTTGTTTTGTGTTGGCAAAAGTTTATTTACCAACCTGTTTTCCTACTTTTCTCAACACCCGTTTGTGTTGGTAAAGATCAACTTTTGCCAACATTTTTAATTTGTATTGGCAAAAGTTGCTTTACCAACCTGTTATTTCTAATTTTGCCAACACCATTTTGCGTTGGTAAAGATCAAAGTTTGCCAACATTTTTTGTTTGTGTTGGTAAAAGTTTATTTACCAACCTGTTTCCCTACTTTTTTCAACATCCGTTTATGTTGGTAGAGATCAACTTTTGCCAACGTTTTTAATTTGTGTTGACAAAAGTTGCTTTGCCAACATGTTATCTCTAATTTTGCCAACAACATTTTATGTTGGTAAAGATTAAAGTTTGCCAACATTTTTGGTTTGTGTTGGCAAAGGGAACTCCCCACGTACTTTTACCAACACCTTTCTAATGCATTTTTTTGGGTTGGTAAAGTGTGTTGCCAACATTTATTGATTTTTTTCAACATTTTGTTGTATGCTGGTAAAAGTGAATTTTGTTGTAGTGAACTCTAATACCATATTAAAATTTCTTCTCTAGCCATTGCTACCAAAACTTCAAGGTGTTAGTAGAGGAAGTGAAAATATTTTTCAATATTCTCCATTGGATAGAGCCCACTCCTCAATATTATTTATGGTCTCTTTGTGTAAACAATTTGTGCTAGACTAGTGTGTTGAAAAATGTTAGTGCCTCCGCTTCATTTCAAATGATGTGGGACTTTCTTAGATTTGAATTAAAGTGGCCTGCTGTAAGATTTATTTTCTGGATATATGTTGTTCTGATGAATGTGCGCGATAGTTGCTTTCATGAGATTCAGAAATTGGAACATTTTTTTTTTCAGGTGTATCCGTATTTTGCTGGAATAATATCATGTTGATTGTAGAGATGGGAGCAGAGAAGTTGTTTTGGTGAAATGATAAGCAAGGCAATTTTCAGTTGATTTTAGATGGGCGAACAGGCCATTCTGGATCATGTCAAACACTAGAAGCAAACACTAGGTAATAAAAGAAAAAAAAACTATAGAAGCAAACAAATGGATAAAGCATGAGATAAAAAAGACTTCCTAGCGGAATGTCAAACTACTTTCAAACCTTTAGCCATTGATGGTAGTGCTTAATTACCTATGCTAGAATGCAGGTGGGTTAACCAGAGCTGCACTTTGCAGTAATTCCTGATAGCGCATAGCATGCACCAGAGACCATGTTCCAGTCCGTCGGGACTCTGGATCCTCCTAACACTTTTGACCTAAAAAGAAACTCTGAGTTAAACGGACTGTCCAAGTCCGTCCTGTTTGGACAGTCCTTCTAAATTATCATCTACTCCACTATTTCTCTAAAATTAATAGATGTTGAAAAAAATAAATCACCGGTGGCTCTCTCTAGCCTCTGCATATTTCAGAGAGGTAGAACCTTCTCCTCTTAAATCTACAGCCCACTTTAAGATACACTTGAAAATTAAATAAAGGAAAAAAGAGACACTACTACAGTATTGATGGAAGATCACGCCCGGTTTGGTTTTTTCAATTTTTCTCAAAATTTGAAAAGATAAATCCAGATCCAAACCATTGGAAATGTTCACATGATCAAACATGGCCACACATCCAAATTTTAGCCGTTAGATCATCATGAATCTCGAGATATGTACAAGAAAACGTGAGACATTGGATATTACTTTTTGAATTCTATGGGGCCCAAACACAAGATCCAAACCATTAAAAACGTTGGGAAGGCTAAAAACGGCTATAAGTCAATTTTCAATGATTGATTCCTTATGGATCTCAAGAAATTTGTGAAAAACTTTCAACCATTAATATAATATGCTCAATTTTAAACTAATTTATCGGCAGTCTCTATAGTGGTATTTGATAGAAAGGGGATTAACACGGTCTTTTAATTATCATGCTAGTGTGTCACGGCCAAACCGGCCGCGGCTTATGGGCTCAGATTTTCAAATTGCCTCAACTTTTAATAGGTGGGCCTTGTAGTGGAGTACTTCCGGACATTCCGGTCATCAGAAGCGTGTGGGAGACACACTGTGAATCTAGACTCTATCTTAATACTATGGGGAAGGAACTTGATTTAGCCCAGCTAAATTTTTGCTAGAATAATGACAAGGTTTGTTGGGACTGTAGATGCATTTATATATTATCTGGTAGATGATAGGATTGATAGGATTGTATACCCTAGAACAAGATGTAAGATATCACGTACGAATGCAAAAGTTTAAGCTAATGAATGAAAGGTTCAAATAGATATATGAAAGCATGCCAAATCCATTACTTGGACGATCTGAAATGTAGGACATTTTCTTAACATTCTCCCTCATGTGTAAGCCCAATAAATTCTATGGATGACCTGCCACATGTGTTACACAATTACCATGTAAATAACCAGAATCATTAAAAGCTCAAGTTGATAGTAAACAACTAAACAATGTATACCAAAGGGTCATGAAAGCCCGGGCTTGAGACATAAACGCCCAAATAATCAACATGGATAGAAACATGTTCAAAGGAATTCGAACACATGACCCCTTAGCTCTAATATGATGTAAGGAGACATGGGATGTAGGACTTTTTTCAACACAAGACTGCAAGTCTACAACCTTAATTACCTTTTTTAATGTTTGGTTAATATTTTTTATTTATTTTTGTCCAAAATTTGAGTTGAGATTTCCGTCCCATTCAAAAATGAGTTGTGTTTCAGATCTTATGTTGAATAAATTCATGCTATTCTACCTCTAAAGGGTTCCGTCCAAATGGCCGGAAGGGTTAGATCAAGCTGATCCTATAGATTAAAAGAGTACGTTTAGATGGTAAGATCTCATGGGTTTCATGTGGATTCCAACTACCAAGGAAAGGAGATCACAAACTGACAATTCGGTGGTTGGGAGTTCTGCTTTCACTCAACTGCCGAATTTTTTTATCTTTTGAGTCGTCTTTCTTGTATATGCAAATGGTCTTCTTCCTGCCATGTTCTACGATTCATTTCCATGTTAGTTGTTGGGTTTAAAAATCCGACAAAATCTTCGTCTGGTGGAACCAACACCGATGATGGGTGCACTCGTTGTATTTAATAGAACCCGTGTAGGGCGATAGATCATAGATGTTTCATTTAGTGTTCCTTAATGTAGTGCGTCCCATGTAATAAATACAGCTAGTTGGGAAGTGAACTGAATCCTTCATCTTGTAAATCTAATTGATGTATTGTCGGACACAATGGGTCCCGGGAAGATGCATGGATGGGTTGGATCTATAATATATCCCTTGCTAAACCCATTTAAAAAAGCAAGGCAGGTGAAATCTTCATCCAATTCCGCGGGAAAAACTTAAGCAAAACTTGTTGTTTTTTCGTCTTATATTAATTATCATGTCTAAATTTTACTTTGTGGAGAATAGCGTCTAAAATTTGTCTTGATAGCTTACTACACATCATTCATTTACTGACCAGCTTGTGGGGTCTACGTCGGTGCATGCCCATCAGTGAAGTTGGGGAGTTGGAAAGGACTCAATATAATAAAAAGAGACAAAAAATATTCAGTGGTCTCATCAGATTATCTTAACCCTTGATCTAATATCCTACACGTTTAACTATCTTTATCCATACTTAATTTTTTCTATTTTATCATTTTAGTCCTACAATGATAAAATTAAGTTGTCAAATGGATGTCCTCCCAACACAGGCAGAAATGGGGATGTGAAGGCATATACTTATCAAAGTTGTCACACCCTAAATTCCGAAATCCTTGGGACTCTCAGAGTTCGTGGTACAATGGTTCGACATTTCATAATATAAATCATTTATTTAATTAAATAATTACTTGAGAGAATTCAGAGTCAACTAGATTAGTTTAAAACATCAATAGCTAAGTCATAACAGAAGATAAACAAAATGTCTAATACCAATGCTCTCAAAGTAATAAAAAAGTATCTAAAGAAATATGGCATAGTCCAACTACGTAATAAAATCAAATAAACACTAAAAAGCTAAATAGTAATTCGGTTCTCAAGATTTGCACATTTCCAGCAAATAAGCTAAGGTTCTTCATTATTGATGGGATTAACCTTAATGTCTGAAAACAAAAACAAATACATATGAGCATAAAGCTCCACAAGTAAACAAATTATAGAACTATAGAGAATGATTGTTCAATCAAATGATAGCAATCTGGGTACGATGAACAAATAATGATTAATTCAAAGATAATCCAGTAAAAAAAAATGAGATGTTAAGAAATATTAACAAGATAATGGTAATATGAATAATTTGCAATAATTCACGTATATTGACAATAAAATAAAGATCACATAATCTAATCTAAGAAAAAGGCATCTCCTCAGCCACAATACACAAATAAGGGCCCGAAGCCATAATCACATATATAAGGGCTTGAAGCCATAAGTGACTAGCTGCAGTCTAGTTATCATGCATAAAAGGATTACTAGGCCTCAATGTCATACCCATAAAAAGGGCTAGAGTCCGCATGTGAGAATCCCCACGTTGTGTAAGGTCCTAACCCTAGATAATATAATTTATAGTAATTAAGTCGGTTTTACTCTAATTAATATGTAATTAAGCTAATTGAGCCTAAATCTCAAGAGGTTTGGGTCATGGATAGGTAGTCGGGTCGGGTTCAAACCTTATTAAGTAGTCCAAGACCTTTGTATTTTAGTATTTTCATGGTTTTACATTAATTATGCATCATGTTAGTTGCATTGGGTGAGTTTCATCTTATTGGACATCTTTATGTTTGGCCCAATTCCATTTGGACTCATTCCAGCCCACTTTAAGCCCAGCTACTTCAAATTGGAATATGCATATAATGGGAGGACTTATCTGTAAATTCCAAAAATTCCATTCTTTATAAAAAACCCTAACCCACCATCGATCCCTCTCCTTTCCTTGCTGGTTGCAGCCGGTCCTCTCCTCCCTTCCTCCTTCATCTTCTTCCCACTACGTCAAAATTGGCAAAAAACAAGTGTTCTGAGCCGTCATTTACTTGAAAAAATGACAGTCCAACCTGTCGTTTTGTGTGTCCATAATATTGGTGTAGCTTTTTAAAAACAAGTGTCCGTAGCCATCGCGTAAATCTTAGCTTAACAAGTATTTCGAGCCGTCGTTGTTTTAAGTGTCCATAGCTCTCGTTTTTTTTATAATGAAAATTGTCGTGTTTTAATCAATTATTAATTACAAAATGGTTTTTTCAAAAATTTAACAACTTCTAAGAGCCATCATTTTTAAAAAGCATCTAGAGTTTTCTTCAAATTATCAAGTGCTAGTAAGTGTCGTTTTTATCTGGTTTTTTTTAAATAAAAAAGTACTTATATAAAGAATTTATAAAATTATTCATTCAATAAATTTTATTGGTAATCCATCAGTAAATACAAACAATAACACATTAGATAAAAACAAACATCATTAGCTAATTAAAGTCACCTGAATTAAAATTCAATCAAATACATTAAATCAAAGCTTCAAGTGAAGTCATTCAAAGACAATAAATTAAACTAAAGTCAAAATTACAATAAAGTAAAATAAAATTAATTTAAAGTCTTATACATGGGCCAATATCACCCAAAGTGATATCTTCAAAAGTTTTTTCTTCACTACGTAACTGGATTGAATAATCAAAAATCTCATCCACAACAATCCTATAGCATCCTGGATAGTCAAGCGACGAACCAATCACAGTCCTATAAGCAACAGAAACATCTTTCTGCACCAAATGCATCAACCTGCGTTGAATCAATCATGTTCGTGGACTTGCTTGTTTTGTCTGTGCCTCTTGATGGGGTGATTCATTCCGAGCCTACAATATTATTCGAAACAAATGGTGTTAACATACTTTATCAATTAAAATATTATTTATTAATTATAAAAATCTAGAATATATGAAAAATAAATATTGTACATGAGAATAATTCCCATGATGGGTGGATGACCGCATCACTATCCCACCTTGAGATAAAGTTTTTTTTAACTCATCCATATCCTTCCGTAGGACACCTGACTCCTCCATCAACTTTATTATTTTTTTCTCAATCTTTTCGTTTGATAACTTTTCATCTGCTACTGCTTTCATAAATGGAGCGGATTAACGGATATTTGTCATAGAAACACTCATGTCGAAGCCATGCACACGTCCTCAAGAATCAAGACCAATGATCTACGCAAAAATAAAAGAAAATGATGTCAATCTATAGACAAATACTAAATTGGCACTTATCAGGCTTTATCATTAATAAAAAAAAATAAATGAATAATACCTTTGCAACTGGGTCATTTTTTAGATCTTTTTGTGCAAGAGATCTATCAGCCTTATGAAGACTTCTAACAGCATCCTACAAAATGTATGATAAATAATAAGTAAAAGAAAAAATCTAAAATAAAAAATATTTTAACTGGAGGGCATTTAAATTTTTTTAACAACCTATTGGATACTTATAAATAAATAAAACACATTATAAGAGCACTCAATAAAACACATTATATTAAGTCAAAGTGTTGTTAAACTCGCATCTCCAATCTATTGAGTCTCTCAGTTATAGAAAGCTCCCCCTCAGCTTGTTGTTGTGGCTGTTGTCCAGCCTAATCTTCAACATATGCATGTCTTCCAGTTTGACCACCATCCATGGGTTGGAAAACATATGCATGTCTTCTAGTTTGACCACCATCCATGGGTTGGAAATGTGCTAAAGGCTGCTCGATGGTCTTTTGTTAATTGGACCTCTCATCTTCACCACACTATCATCTAGTCTCCAAGTTACCTTCTTTGAAAGTAAAAGCTTAGTAATTAGAGCTCCAAAATGAAGAAATTTATTCCTTCTGAGCATTCATCACTTCCACATCAGATTGAAGATCACACGAGCCACATTGATCAATTTTCTGGTGCCCAAGGCATGAAGCACATAACCATGATGATTGTTACAATCAGATGTGTGACCTCATGGGGCTCCAAGTTGGCACTCATAAAGAAGTTCAAGATCCTGTACTCCATCAAATCTACTTGAGAAATAGTGTCACCGGCCCAAGCACGCTCCTCTCCACATGAGACAGTGGCAATCTCATCAAAATGAGTTTCTATTGGATACACATGCTCCTCCTCAAAAGCGTAACCAAACTCATCAAGATTAGGAATATTTGAAAGATCAGCCAAGGAAAAAGGAGATATAGAAAAGACCTTTCCATGGACATCGGTCTTAAAACAGTTTATAGTAAGATCGTGTGCATTGCAATAAAACTAGCAGACCCAGGTCTCATTTATCTCCACTTTCCCATAAAACATGATGGGAGTCTCATTCTTGCATTTCTAATGTTCTTCGAAACACGTGCTTAGGTAAGAGAGCTTCATCAATAGAGTTTTCGGAACTAACTCAATGTCGAAAGAACAAATCCTCAAAGCATTGAGCATTTTGCAAAGATTAAAACCGGCTGGTTTCATATCTCTAATGTGAAGAAGATGCACCTGTGTGTGGTCTCTTTCATGATACAATATCAACAATCAAATTCACTTAGGCAAACTATCAAGCACTTAAGTGTGCAAAATTCTGGGCAACAATGACGAGCACACCCAATGGCAACAATTACAATTGCAATCCACCATTTCCATAACCTTCACACAGTCACAAAAAACAAATCTTCAATCAGAAGAAAATTTCAGAAAACAAACACACACTTCAGTCATGCATTTTATCAAATAACTCATGGGCACTGTCACAAAGAGGTAACAAACAGCCCAAAATAAATCAACAATGGAGGGCTTCAAAATCACTACCACAGTTCTCAACGCTTCCAGTCACAAACTGCACATTCACCAACTGCAAACACAGTGAATCCAAGATCACCAAAATAATGCACATTGAGCAACCATTCACCGTCGTTCGGTCCTACATCATAAATCACCCGACAAACAACCTCTTCTATAAATCACAATGAGATTAAAAATATCTGATGACTCATCATGTGTCCAAACAACCTTGGTCACCCATGAATCCTCTTCAAGATCCATGGTGTTAATCGTCCATCAGCTGGCCCACACAAGCCCGCAATCATACACACAAAAATAGGCCTGAGAATGGATAAGGGTTTCAATTCTGTTTCACAGAAACGATTCAGAGGCAAACCTTAATTTATTGCAGAGAAATGATCGAGATACAGGGACCTCAAGAAGGAATGCAAGAATCCGAATATGGGTCCTTTGATTACCCATTTTATTCTAAGAATGCAACTAACAAATTTGATTTTCACAATTGCTGCACACAAACAGAGAGAGAAGAGATACAGTAAAAGAGAAATAAGAAAAAAGGAGGAGAAATTGTGATACCTTTTTCTCTGGAGACTCTGAGTTGGGGCTGTGTGCTAAGAGATGAGGGAGAGACAGTAGGGTTTGTGGTGATGAGGGAGACGCACAGTTTCGTGCTTTATTTTATAGAAAAGAGCAAAAGGAAAGAAGAAAGGAAATAATCAATTTTGGGTTTCCTTTTTTCTTAATTATTTAGGTAAAAAAAACAAGAGTTTAAAGCTATGACATTTAATAAATCAAACAAGTCTTTTAAACTGTTGTTTTTATTAATAACTTTTCTCACATAAGGGTATGTCGTTTTTCTCTTAACGAGAGTTGAGAACTATGGAATATTGTGGAATATAATCAAGTGTTTAAACCCATGGTTTTTCAGACTTAATTAGTGTGGAATTTAACCCCTTTTGACGTAGTGTCCTCATCTTGCTGTGATTGGGCGTGCATGCAAGCAGGTGGAGTTTCCTTCTTCTTCCTCTTCATTCTTCTTGCCTTCTTTCTTGGAATCAAGGCACCATCTTCTTCTCCTTGCTTATAGACGAGTTAAGGTAAGGAATCCTCTTTCCCCATTTGAGTTATGGAGTTCTATGAGGGTCAACAGAACCCATCTATTGAGTAAGCATGCATTTCATTCTCATTCTCTTCATGCATGTGTTAGGGTTTCCTTAGAAAGAGCTTTATCCTTCATCTAATCAAGGGGCAAATCGGTTTAAGTGAAGCACCAAGCACCAGGCAAGTATAAGGATACATATTCTTACATGTATGGCTTTATTCCTTTGATTCTTGATGGATTGTATGATTTTACCCAATTTCTACAGCTCTATGGAAAATGCATAGATTAAATTGTGATTCATGGTGATTTTGGATGGATAAAGATGTTGATGGCCTTAGGGAAACCAAGGGCGTAGAATAGAAGCTTTTGGAGTGGTTTTATTGCAGGTAGAATGGTGTATTGGAAGAGAGAAACCAGTGGAATAGAAACCCTTCCGTAACAGAGTGCTTCAGGGTCGACCGGTCGGTCCTGAAGCCAGATCGGTCGAATTGCCAAAAGGGTAGTCCGACCGGTCGATCACCTAGCCCGACAGATCGAATTTCGTTTCTGGATGAGGTTTGACCGATCGGACCCATGCCCGATCGGTCGGGTAAGCCAGACCTGTAAGTTATAGGAATGTATTCCAAAATGCATTCTATGCTGGACTATGAACTTTCTATAGTCTATGAGATAGCCTAATGATGGGTTACTCCCTTAAACCTTAGAAAGAGACCGGGATATCCACCCACATATTACCATAGGCTGTAGGTTCAACCAAAGACCTTCTAGGACCATAGAATTGGATCCTTTGCTACCCCAAACTAGCCCAACGGTGATTTACATGGAGAAGGAGGAGTGTTGAGTTGTCACTATTTTCTTCTGGATTCTCCGGTTAGTTTTCAATGTCACATCATGGGTGTTGGCATAAGATGGAGTGTCCTTCATATACGCGGGGTAACACCGGGAATGGTAATACCGGGACACCTAATGTCTTATGAATACACCGTATTGAATGACCTTGGAAACCACGATTATCTAGTATAGATTTGGCTAGTAATTTATCCTTGATAACCCTACAATATAATTGCATTCATATTGATAGTAACCTTGACCTTCACATGAGAATTTTATCAGCTTGCAGCAATAATGGACAGTGTTTTACTTAGTCGCAATTCTTTGATTAATATTCCCAACAAGATTAAGTTACCTTTTGTATTAGTATAAACAGATCAGTAAATAGTAAGTAAAGATCCCAGATTATTCCTGACATGTTAAGAGTCGGCGCCACTTTGCTTATTATTCCCCATAGGAGGTCCGACGGGACCCCATGGGATGTGTTATCAGTTGCCTACTGCAGTATTATCAGGAGAGTGAGTCGACGCTCTCACGGGCAGCTAGTCGGCCCTGGCCTGGCCGCTAGTGGTTTCCCAAGGATCAGTTTACTCTCTTTAGAGAGGACATAGTAAATGTGGTTGCCATTTTGGTATGATATATTCTTATTTCATGATCCACTATTCATGCTAACTCATATGCATCAGTGCCTAGATTTCGATATTGATCTCTTTTAATCAGTATATTATTTATTTCCCTTGATCTATCATGCTAAACTCATGTATCCTTATCTTTGCTTAACCGTCGTGTTAACAAAATTACCATGGTGTTACAGGTGCAGAACCCAATGCCAATCAGGCAATCAGCGTGCTCCCGGAGGCAACCCCAATGTTACCTCGAGACGTGAACGAGTGGAGCGAGGAGGACATCTTCTCTTGATTCTCCTTAATAGTGCGCAATAGGGAACATTTTGGGATTGGACTTAGGGTTCACCTTCCATTGATATATTTTGTATTATTATGGATCCCTATGTCTTATGCATGCAGATGGGTTAATTAACAGACTTGTTTATTTAATGTATGAAAATGAATGGATGTTTTATGGATGCTCATGATATAATTACAGGTGAAATCTCCAGGTTTCCGCTTGAATATCTATGTTGATAATGCGTGTTTGTAGATCTTATTCACACGTACCTGTGGGATTACCCTTGTGACAGTTCGTACGTGTCTAGTCATGGCACGAATTGTCACAGGTACGTGTGTCATTCCTCGGAACCCACAATAACTAACCCTCAATTCTCGGGTTCGAGGCGTGACACGTTGCGTTGCCCATGCATTAGATAATGCCTTAGAAGTCAAGGATTACATTCAAGGGTGGACCATAAAACTTAAAATTAAGTTTTCTTAGCAAAATATGATGTGGAACATTTTTGTAACATAATTAGAATTGTATCATAATTTTTGGAGTCCAAGCATGATATTAATATTTTTGGCAAGGGATCAGATAAGAATTTCTATATCTCATGGTAGTATCGAATGAACATGGAATAAGTTCAATATTTACAATTTGAATAATTGATGAGTTCGCCAATTAATTCATAAAGGTACATTCATATCAATAAAATCAATGGCCCTAGATAAACTAAAATGCGAGGACTGAGCCCCGCATAAAACTAAGGATCACATAACAATTTAATATTTTGGAAGGCAAGTTAGAAAACTTTAATACTAGAGGACTATGGTAAGGTTACTTGCCTGGATTTACGGTGATCACTTGATCAAACTTGTCCTGACCTGAATGTTCTGAAATCTTAGTGTGGTTCCCTGGTCATGATAGGTAACCAATAAATAGGATCCTGGTTCATGTGCAATTAATGAGTTTGGTTTGGGTAAAGGTTTGATGGGTTGAGACATGTGGTTTGAGCCCAAATTATTAAATAGTGCAAGTGGGCTCTGAGTAGTGTGACTAGTAGGTTGCATCAAAGGGCTCAGGCTAGAGGTTTATTTTATTTTATTTATTATTATTATTATTATTTTCAAGCTTAGATGAGACCTGGCTTAATATGCCTTTGAATTGGGCCCAAGTTACTGGATTGTATCAGTGGGCCAGAATGACTTTATTTAATCATGAATATTAGGTGGGCCTATGGTGGTGAACTAAATGGGTTAAATAGAGCCAGGCTAGAACAAGTGGGTTCCCAAATCAGGTGTGGAGTTGCCTAGGTGGCTTAGGCTTGAGTTAAACTTGATTTAATATATGGAAAAATCTAAGATTATCTCAGATGTAGGATGTGGCGTGGGTATGGAGTAATCAAACTTATTTTTGTTGGGTGCAGAGGCTTGATGGGCAGAATTATGGTGGATCAGGAGGTGAAGCCAAATGTGATGTCATGGTAGTTTTTGGTACTACTTTGAATAACTCTAATGGGTTCAGGTAGCTGGCAAGATTTAAATGGATGTTATAATATGGTAGGGTACAATTTAAATGGGTTGTTTTAAGTCTATGTGGCTAGAATACACAGGAGGGATGGAATGGAAAACAAAATTTAGAAAAAGAAAGATGACCTTTATATAGAAACAATGCTAAGAGGGCTTGTTTGATCTCAGCACTTGATACTTATATTTTTAAGTCCACCAGTTAAAAGGGAACCCACAATTCCTAGACATAGGTCATGGGCCCAAATAAGAGATTAGTGGAGAACTTCAGACATAGGATTAGATTCTCAGATTTGATGGAAAAACCTTATTAATAACTATAACATAGAGGTTCATTGGTATTACATCTATTGTTGGAGGGTTTAGTTGTAATTTATTGGAAGTCTCTCAATACTCAAAAGGACTCAACAGCTTGCTCCTGTTCGACTGTACCGTTGGTATATCTCAGAGGGCATGTCTCACACCCCATGTGTTTAGGCCATGAATATGATGGGTCATGGTGGATTAATCCACAAACGGCTGGTACTCCAAGTCACCTAAGACTGCCCTTTAGATGTAGGGTTTGGATCTCCAAATCAAGTGGGCCAGGGGGCCCCACAACTTTGTCAGCGACAATGCTCTGTGATGGATTGGTTCTGTAAAACTCCTATTCTGGCTGTGATTGGTGGCCTATCTTTAGTTAGATTCAGCAAATGCAACCTCTAATTGTCCTACCAACCTTACCGCTTATTGCCACAAATTTCTAAGTGTAGGGGAAGAGGGTTTAGACCCAATCCAGCAACATATGATGGTCGGTAGTAGCTTCATTATGTGGGCAGAGGTGAATATGGAACTGAAGATGAAATGGGTTGGGTTTCTGATTTTGTGACGTGGTTGCATGTGTCCTAAAGATGGATGAGGATGATGGGTCGTCCAAGCTGTAGATGTGTTTGGATGATGATAGGGCATGCAACAACCAAACACAATAGAGGAATATAATAGGAAAGAAACAGTAATCTCACATAGCTATAAAAGAAAATAAATCAACAAGGAAATGGAGAGAGATACTTCCGCAAACTTTGACCAGAAATAACAGTGAGTAATTTATAGAAAGCAAGAAAGTAACACAGAGATGAGATAGAGCAGTTACCTGGAAGGAGAAGGAGAGCTTGTGTGAAGAATAAACTTTGAAAAGAAAGAACAAAAGTTGTACGGGTATTGAGAAAAAAGGGTTATACTGGTAAGATCCCTTCTTATAAGGAGGAGAGAACAAGTTTTAGTGATAAGGAGAAATACACGATGTGGTTCTCCCGAGTAGTTCAATTGAGGTAAGTGGGGTGATCATGTAAGATGAACCCTTTGCATGAAGAGAGAGAGAGAGAGAGAGAGAGAGAGAGAGAATTTAGTAGGACGCCTGGGCATGATTCCCCTTATAAAGTCAAGCATTTTAAGATCTAAATCCCTATTATTCAATGTTGTGTCCCACCTAAAATATGATGATATTACTAATTTAATTCAATGAATTGGTGGGGCCCGAGCATGGTCAAATTTATGATCAAAATTATTAATAATAACAACGATGCTTAAAAAAAAAACAACAACAACAACAATAAAATCAATAAAAAATCTTGGGATCAAGTCCTTACAAAAGTCAAGCCACATGTTGTTCATATATGATCCAACTCATGTGGCTAGGAGCAATGGAATGGTATCAATGAATAACTCAGACAAAAATCAAACTTATCAAGTTATCCTAACCATATTTTCAATTGTTCGGATTTAGAGCTATTATGCATGGATGGAGGTGATATATATATATATATATTTCATTCACACCCTATTTAGGTGGGCTGCTTCCCATCCCCACCCCCTCTTGACACAACACCCCAAGTGTGCCCAACAAAGTACTAGCTCAACCCTACACATGCAACACATTTGAAAACATGACTTCTACCTTATGATTTAATTAAGAATTTCTAAGTATTTCAAACTTTTAATTTATTCACAATATTTACATAAAACTCCTTCTAATAGGGCCCCTTTATTCCTTATGTGGTTGGAGATGGTTCTTTATAGGGTTGAGGCTTTTTGTTGGTTGGCTATTGTAGGAGGAGAGGGCTCACTTCTAATAATTGTTTCGACATTTGTGTGATGTGTGGCAATGAAAAGTTAGTTAATAATCCTTTTATCCATTACGAAGTGGCAACATTGGTTTAAAGAAACTTTATCCGGAGATATAGTATTGTGTGGTGTTGTCCCAAGAATATTACAGATATAGTGGAGTCTTGGTTAGGAGGATGTTTTGTAGAGTGTGTGCAGCTTTTATGAAGGATGATTCCTTTTGTTATCCTCTAGTTCATTTGAAAGGAGATGAATGATAGAATCATTATAAGGTCTTCTATTTCGATAGCGGACTTGATTTCTAAAATCACTTTTAGGATTGCAAAATAGGCTTTGATAAGGAAAAAGTTTGTTGAGTTTACCCTTGATGATATTAAGTCAAATTGAGGAGTTTGCATGACATGTGGCCCTTCAAAGGAAAAGAGATCAATCGACCTCCAAATGGGGTTCTAAAGTTTAACGTAAATGATAATTTTAGGGGTTAGGTTCAACAGGGGTTAGAGGAGTGCTTCGTAATAAAAAAGGTGAAGTACTTCTTATGTTTTCCAAGAATTGTGGGGTATACAATTCTAATGAAGTAGAGATGCTAGCTATTCTCAAAAGGTCTTAAGTTGTTCTTTAGAAGATATGGTGCCGTGCTTATTATAGAAAGTGATTCTTCTAATGATATTGCTTGGGTGTTTAGTAAGAAGGTCATTCTCTGAGAATTTCAATTTCACTTTAGTGAAGTTAGGGACCAGGTATCAGCTAATATGAATATTATTTTTTGTCATGAGGTTAGATCTGCTAATTTCATGGCGGATATGTTAGCCAAGTAAGGGGTTGATAGGTTAATTCCTTGGGTGGGTGTAATTATGTAAATTGAGGTTGGAATAGTGCATCTCTCTTGTACTTTCTCTTTCATTTGCTCCTTTGTATGATGTACTTTGTCTCTCTTTTTCTTTAATGATATTTTGTTACTGCTTCAATATATATATATAAACATAAATCGCTTATACTTGAAAGCAGCCACTATAATCATCTGCGAAGATTGTTAAAAGTGTGCAAAATAATTGTTTTGTCCCTCATCACAACCATGTATAGTTTGTAGGACCATCCTAGATAATCATGTTCAGCTTATCTTCACTTTACTACATTCAAAGCCCTTGCGGGCACCACAACATTCAAGAGTACCATAAAGCTCACACTCACCACAAAACTTTCTTTCCTTCTCTGACTTGTCATATTAATGTGGGCTATTGATGGAGGCAGCTACCAGCTTGAAGTTTTAGGTCCTTTGTCTAAGTCGTCAATTAATTATATAATGGCTACTAATGCAAACTGTTACGACAAGCAAGTTATTGGAGACGCTTGGAAAGAAAGTTTCTGCACGGCTGAAATGGTGCATAATTCCGATCCAATGAGAAACTTTTGTGAAATGGTGTTGTCCATGATTTATGAGACTCCATTCCGACTGAACAGGACAAGGATTAATACCGTACAGTCAAAAGCATAGTGAGTCAAATCATTTATTTGAACATTAATTGAAAACATAGAGACAAAAGATGATAGAAGAAACTTTCCAAAAAAAAAAAAAATAATGGCCCATAATTTATATTTTACAAATTTATGTGCATTAAAACTTTATTTTTATGTTTCATTGAACGGTAACAGTAGACTAGATTAATGATAAAGGAAATACAACATTAAGAGAGAAAAAGAGAATAGCAAGCGAAGGTAAAAGAGTTAAATGCCAATGGAAAAAAAAACAACAAATTACAAAGAAGCAAATAAGGGAACATCTCTATCGACCTACAACTTTGCTAAGACATTTGCCATTGTGTTTACTGGGGTTTGTGTAGTTTGATGACAGACAACTATGTTTTAGTTTTTACTATAATTTCATGATATTTTCAAAATATTATTATTTTTCTAGAGAATGCAAAAATTAGTGGAATTTCCATACTAAAGATGAAAATGATGATAAAGAAGTTTACAAGATATCATTTTACGCTGCACTTTCTATATTTTGTACTATTTTAATTTGTCTTATTTCTCTTATGATATTCCAAAGATTATAATTTTTAAAAAAATTAAATTTTGAAGAATTGATATTCAGACAATTAACTGGATAACGAGAATTACTTTCAGATTCAAGCGAAAACTGAGGAAGACCTTAAAATTAGTCAAAATTATTTGTCCTATGCTTTTTCTTTGTGAAAGAGGGCCTTAAAATTTTGTCTTATCAAAATTTTACCAGCTTAATTCTGTTTGTTCCTCTTGTATTTGTAATTAAGTAACCAAATTTTAGTACAATTTGTGCTCGTAGCACCATTGAATTGATTACATGTGAAATGCTCTTTTGATTTTAATTTCTTGTTTGATATTGTGTGTTTTACATATGAAGAACCCAATGATTGATCACCCATATAGAGTTGCCTTGAAATTTGGGTTAGTACTCCTAATGCCGAGGGAGGATAAGGGACCATGACATGTGTCATGTTGCAAAGATCGTTCTCAGAATAATGTGGGCTACTTTGGGTTTTCACTTGGGATATTATCAAGAAAACGCCACCTTAAAATAAATTTATCTTTAAAATCTAAATGATAGAGGTATTAAAAATACAAAATAAACATATGATTACTGTTTTTTGTAAAGAAAATATATATGAGTACTGTTAAAAATAGACTTTTCAAAAAATTTACATTTTTGTTCCAACATCATCATAATTTTCTTGGGACACTTTAAGACATTTTCAAAATATTTTTGCTATCCCTGACAATGCATGTTTATGAGCAATTTAGATTAGAGGAGGAGATGGGTCAAGACTAGTTCATCATAGTTTAGCTAGGCTCACTGTCTATTGATAAAAGCTATTGACTTCATTAGTATTTCTCAGTTAAACAATCGCTTAAAAATGATAGAAGATGTTGAAAAGTTTTACCATATCATTTGCTGCGAGTTAATCAAAGAGTTATAACTTTTACATTTGGGTAGATCTTTTTATTAATATTTTTCTTTTTCAGAATTTGCAATCATAAGATTGTGATTAGTTAGCATTTTAAAAAGCTCTAAATTTGGGACTTGATTGGCTTTGGCTCTGCACTTTTGACACTTGGAACAAGCCCAACCCGATTTATCTGTAAATTAATTTCTCTAACTAGCAGGATTACTAACCCTAATTCACTGGTTTGATGCTGCATGCTGCTGCTTCCTCTTCTTCATTTTTTGTTTTTGAAAATCATGTAATAAATTTAAATATTCTATATAGTTTAATAAAAGTATGCATCACATGACTTGGTGTGTGTTAGTATTAATAACCTGCTTTGCTTATAAAGATCCAAGTCCTTTTTTTTTTTTGGTAAATTATAAAGATCCAAGTTGGAGGTCTCTTATCTGACACAATATTTGTGCAACATCAATGATTCTTCAATGGCACAGAAAACTTTAGATTTTTCACATTTGTTATTTTTCTTTTGGTGTAGCACTTTTCTATGCAAATAGAATAAATAAAAATTTAAATTCCTTTTCTCCAAGCTCATGAGAAGCATTTTCGATGGGAAGGGGTAGAAACCGCTTTTCTGTGGCACCAAAATAGAGAAGCATCACTCAAACATGTCGTTAATTTTGTAAGACACATTTGGGAACATGTGAGGAATTTATGAAGGATTCACATATTTGAGGATTCCTCACTACAATTGGAGCTAGGATTCCTTGCCAAGGATTTGTATAGTCAAGCATTTCACATAAAGAAAATGGTATCAGTATAAAAAAACTACAAAAATGACGATTTCCAAATCCTATAGAAGTGATTTTACTTCAAAAAAGGCCAAAATCCTCAAGCAGTTACAATTGCCAAACATAATTTTCCCATGACTTCGCAAAATACTAGTGAGCAGTTTTGAAGAACTTGATTGACAAATGCCGCCTTAATGAAAAAGGAAAATCCAGTAGAACATGAACACCACATTTGATGATACGTCTGAAACAAATGAGTTGGCCATATCCAACATATGACTTGGTTGATGATTCACAACCAAGGGAAAACCCTAATATAAAAGGAATAAAGACCCTAATCTCTCACACCAAGGTACACAGTTTATGATCCCAAATATGACTTTCTCAAGAAATGATGATGATGATGATGATGATGATGATAACTCATTATGTTGTTATATCTAGCCGAGTTACTCAGTCACCAACTCACCCAGTCAACGCAAATGAATCAATGAGTATGGGCATGAAGAAATTGACATTGCATTTAAACGAAAGCAAGACATCAAATCCCATGAGCTTCAATAAAGAGTCAATGACGAATCATGGATGCTACTGGTAGGATTATGAGCATTTGAACCAAGGAAGGAAGAATACTGAGTCATGAGCTCTTCCAGTTCAGCTCCTTCTGTCCCATCAAGAAGCTTCTTAGGCAAAGCCTCCCTGCAAATGGGACATGTGAGACGTCTATATCCTAGCCATGCATCCAAGCATCCTCTGTGGAAGAGATGCTTACATCTAAGATCTCTCATGTCCTCTCCTCCTTCAATGTTGCACAAGCACACAGCACACTGCACCAGTTCCTCTGAGTCCTCCATGAGCTTGCACTGGACCACACCAGGCTCTTCCTCGTCGTCGTCGGTGGGCGTGCAGAGAAGAGAAGAAGCTGTGGTAGAGGTATGAAATAGTGAGTCAAGAGGCCAAACGAACTGGGTCTTTGCTAGAAATTGAAAGCATGATGAGATGGATGGAAGAAAGAAGGTAAGGACGAAGATGGTGATTACAAGGCTAGAGAGGAGCGGTGGGAGAAGTTCCCCAGGAGGTAAAATTGGAAGAGAGGGCATTGGCATGGCATGGGTTGATGAAATCCCAGGTGAAGAAGTTATCAATGATAGAAATGTTGTGGCATTGTCGACATGCAGTCATTGAGGCAGCCTGTGGCGCGGTTTACAGAAATTGCAGACTCAAGGAAAGTGACTTTCAAAAGATTGCCAAATGTAGATTTTATTTTTTTTAAAAAAATCAATATATGGTGAAAGATAAAACCACATTTTCCTTGCTATCTTCAGTCATTGTATTTTTCAGAATTAATAATCACATGACTCCCATGATATCTCAGGTTTTTGGATATATATATATATATAATTAATAGGTTTATAGCTTCACTTTTTCATTACCAAATGTGGCATTTTTCTTCATAACTCAAAATATGGCAGAAAATAAAATGCATTTTCCTTGTTGTTTTATGGCATTGTATTTGACAAAAGCTGATAAATCCTATAGGATCTCTGTCATCCCTGTAATTGTTTTCAATCACTAAGTCACAATAGTTTTGGAAAACAAAATTCAGGCGTGTTTGGATATATGGTGTAGTGAAGTGTGGTGAGGTAAAGCATTAAATTAAGAAAGAATAAAATATAATAATCGTACATTTAGAGTGCTCTGTATCTTCCTGAGTTTCACCATCCAAGGGGCCACAATCTACAACCTACACCACTAATCAAATGGCCCTCACCATCAACAATCAATAATCGTACATTTCGACAACCCAAATTCCCACCACCCTCTCCTCACTTGAAATCCAATCTTCAATCTTAGATTCTGTGACTCTGTGGTATATACAGCCATAAAGAAAAGTAAACTCTTTTCGTCAATCTCATCCCACCACCTCCATATGCAGATGGCTTTGAAAGAGCAAGCACAAAGAAATCTAAGATCCAAGCCCTCAAAGCCCATTGTCAATGTCATCCCACCACCTTTGTCTCCTAACCCTAAGCCAACTCCGCTGCAAATGCTCGCTGGAATACTATTGAGCATGACAGCGATTCTTGGAAGTACTTAAGACGTGGATCCTCGTTCCTCTCCTCCATTCTCTCCTCTTTCCCCTTCCAGCCGTCTCTCACTCTCTCGTCTTGGGCATAAAAGGTTGCATTGAATGGGATTTTCGGTGACAATAAATTACCATCTAGGGGCATTTTTGTCTTAAAAATGTTCAGCGCCTCTAGTTTTCCAAGAGCTAAAACCTCTTATTTTCACATGCTCAAGTTGGGGACATTTCATTTTAAGAGGGTATACCTCTACTTATCTAAAAAGAACAGAGGATAAATTTATATGCTAAACACTTTTATTTTGAAAACGTCTGCCCACTTTAGATATTTAGACAAAAAGAGGATAAATATAGAGATACCAAACAAGGGTGTAGCATGTTGTCTAGCATCCATGTTCTACATACATGCCTAAATTAACCCTAAGTCACAACTACGACACTAAAGAGAGAGCTGAAACCAAGTCATTGGCTAGCGTGAGTAACTGTAGGTTACGGCCAAGAGGTCCCGATTTCCACCTCTACTATGTCATGATATATTCTCATAAAACCTACTAAAAATGGGGGTTTGGCTCCACTTCAATATAAATGCAATCCATCAGAGGATCTTGCCCGAAATAGATTCAAATGCAGAGATTGAATTCATATGATCAACCCCAATATAAATATTGGAACATAGATATGTTTTTTTCCTTTTTGGAACAAAGCTATGTTAATATAATGACTTTGAGATTTTCAGTTTGGATAATTCAACATCAGCTGCCAAAAAAACTCAAAACTTGTGAGTCAATTCTTACTAACTACAAAAATAAAGATGATATGAACGTTTGCCGTTGTAGTTGAAGTGGTGGGGTGATCAATTAAACCAAATCCATGAAGGTCACCAACCACCGCCCTTATCAGTCACTGCTGACTGCACTACCGCAGTGCGTAAAATGGGGCCTTTATGGCGATTGACGTGACTCAAGATAATACTGACTTAAATTTTCAACAATAAATTACCTTTTCAACATGGTGGTGGACCGGGGTGTGTATAAACTACCTCAGCCTATCTTGCCTCCGGTATCGGATCAGTACATATTGCCCTGTCATGGGATGGATCACGGTTGGGATATGAAATAGGGCAGCCCAGGCCCGGCACACTCGTCAACCTGCCACAGCCTGGCCTGCAGCCAGGTTGATCGGCCTGTCACAGCCCGAACCATCACTGCCACCCTCCCTGTTGGGCTAGTTGCCACTGCCCATGACAAAACACGGCATGGCCCATGGCCAGGCCCATCCATGGCACGGCCCATGGCCCAATAAGGCAAGGCCCAAAACCTTCAAGCCCTTGCTTGCAAATAAAGGAGATTTTTGTGTTTATTGGTGGGTGCCTAGACATATAGATGTTGTTACGATAATAGATGCATTTGAAGTGCTTAATTATGGCATCGAGATTTGAAAATTGGGCAATTCAAATTTCAATGAGCTGCATATATGCCTCATATAAGTTTGACGTGGTATTTATGACTATATCCAAGCGTTAATGAGTGATATTTATGACCCTTATGCAAGCTTCCATGTGGTATTTATTTCAAGGTTTATATATTTTTATATTTTTTAATTCTATTTCAATATTTTTAAAAAATAGGGGCCAACATGACCCAACACATCACAGCCCAGACACGACTACATCCATTTCCACACGGCCCTTTTTTTTTTTTTTTCCTTAAAGAGATTTTATTAATAAGCAAAAGATAGGCTACAGAAAAAGACAGTAGTTAGGATTGGACCCTAACAGGGTCAATCCCTCCTCAACAATGTTGGTCACAACATTTGCAATTCTCCCATTAGCACTCCAATGACTTTAACATTTGTGGTGTCAATACTTAAGCCATCTATCTAAGCTTTTTTTCATATGTTAAAGAAATCTATCTGCGCCCACAATTGATTATTGGTAAAACCTCGAATATATAATACCACCCATTAAGACTATATTAGGTGATTACCAAAAAAAAAAAAAAAAAAAAAACATCTTCATTGTGGTACCAACACTCTATTTCATTGGGGGACTTTCTAACCACTCGTAAACATTTCTTGTCCTACTGCCTGCCCACTTAGACGAGCACTCGGATTGATACTGACCAGTTCATTGTTTGCATTTTTTTTTTTTTTTTCGCTTTTGTGTGTGTGAGGTATGAACTAGTTCACTGCTTTCCAATAAACAGTGATCACTAATTTCTCCGTTTATCTCTCGACAAAATGGATTGAGCAATGTTTATTGAAGGCACGAGACAAGAAGTTTCAAGTGGCAAAGAGGTGTCTTCCCGCCAGTTGTCCATACAAGAAATATATATATAAATTTTTTATTTTAGAGAAATTTATGAGAAAAAATCTCCTTGGAAAATGTACAAAATTAGTCCGGAATAATTTTAGTGTACAAAATATTTTTCATGAGGATGGTTTCGTACATAAATTCTAATTTTTTTTGAGGAGAGGACACTAGCGCCGCTCTCTTTCTTCTTCTTCCTCCTCCCCCTCCTCTTTTTGGTGTGGGTTGATGATGATGATGGGTGTGAGACTAGGTCTGGGTAGGGAGAGATGGTGGTGAGGCCGTGTTTGATTCGGAGGATAAGACGGAGAGAAAGAAAGTGGGACTGAGAATAGTAGATAGAAAGGAAGGAAAAAAACCTGAGAGAGAGAGAGAGAGAGAGAGAGAGAGAGAGAGAGAGAGAGAGAAGAAAAAGAAGATGGCAGCAATGGCGGCTCTGTAGTACAATGGTGAAAAGGGGTGGAAGAGGGGACTGAGACGAGAGATGTTAAGATGGGTTTGGAAGGTTTAGATAGATGAAGATGTATTAAAATTGGTTGCCGTGGAGAGATGACGAGGTCCTTTGGGACCCTCAAATCAAGGGGCATGACGGGTCCACAAAAATAAAGCAAAAGAAAAATTTTTATTAATAAATCTCCTTATACAGTAGTTACATGAACAATTAGCTCATATACATGCTACTAATGTTTAAAACAAAATTCTCGCAACTCATTCCCCAATCCCGGTCTCGCAAGCAAGCTAAACATCCTCTATGTCCAACTCAACTGTGAAAATCTGGGGAAAACAAAAAGAGGGTGAGTGCAACTCTGCAAGTAGACCCACTATGAAACCGTAGCAAACAGGTAACAATCAAGATAGCAAATTTATGAGCCACAATTTTGAACAAATTCTCAAGGAGCGAAATATAACAATCTCAAATGTAATAATATCGATAGCAAGATCAGATTAAATACAAATTTACAAAAATCGAATTTCAGTAGAATTTATACAAGACGGAGGAAATAAGTAAGAAAATCCAACCGTTAATCAAAACATCACTAATTAGGAGAACATCCTAAAACCAAATTAAGATAAGGCATCTCCGCAGTAAACAAAATGACAAAGTGTGCTCGCCAGAGTTAAGTCTGCGTCAAGCGCAAGGTACCCGCCAGGTACAAGCTATATCATATCCAACATGGCACGAAGCCTGAGATTTTAGTAATCTCCAAAATAAAGTGGGTTAGTTACAAACTAGAAATATCGTACAAAGGGGTCCCAATCCCAATATCATATCCAAAATGGGCTAAAATCAGCGTGTGAGCGCCCCCACGGTGCGTTGCTCATACTTTAGAGAATGCCTTAAGAATACATGTATCAAATTCGATATTCAAAGCCTTTTAAATCACAAAATAGTCAAGGTTTGAGATCACAATTAAACAACATGTTCTCAAGATTTTGTTCACATTTGTCAGCATCTAAATTCCAATGAAAAATTACTGATCAACAATAAGTTTCACAAAAAATACATTTCATCATGATGGTGGCAAGGAAACAAGATTAAATTTTGCGTAATCATAATGTATCAGCATGTCAAAGGTAACAAAGTATCTTGAAAACCTATGATTATTTCAATAGTTCACAAACTCACGTGATTAAATCAAAAAGAGACAAGGCTTAAAAACTCTATGGCTAAGGAACCATAGTAAGACTACTTGCCTGGATCGTCAGTCCTCAGAGAATTTGGCTGGTCTGGCCCTAGAAGCCCAGTGCGATTTCCTGTTAGAAGAATATAGATTTATATTCAAATGGCTAAATCAAATTAAATATTCTTCATGGAATTATATGGGTTTGAGCCATGTCAATGCATGGGGTTGATGGTTCCACTTCGGGCCACGGAACATGAGTGTATGGGCTATGATTCAGGTTCATATGCAAATAATGGACCAAATTTGGGTGCGAGTTGTGTATAATGGGTTGAAACATATGGGCTGGGCCATGAACAGTGGGTCAAATAGTTGTTTCTATGGGCTTAGGCTTGGGTGTCAACTTAAATAAAACCTGATTCGATGTGTTTTTGAGTTCGGCCTAGGTTAACAGCATCGAACATTCATGTAGGTAGACTAAATAGATTAACTGGGTTAATACTGGGTCACAAGGTCTAACTGGGTTACAATCTCAGATGGATTTAAGTGCAGATATACTACTTCCTGTGCTGGGTTTGGTGATGGAACCAAGTTAGTATAAGGAAGGTGGGTGAGACCACGAGTGTCGATTAGCAGGTGGACTAAAACTAGGGACATGAGATTGGGCCCACATCATCAATGGAATCCATAGGCCAAGTGGGCTTGAAATGATGAATCCACTTAAAATGACGGTAGAATAAGGAAGTGGGCTGTCCGCTTACAGAAAGAAAGAAAGAAAGAAGGGAAGAAAAGAAAAGAGAAAAAGGAAGAAGAGGCTTCGTTTGGTCAAGAACAAAGAGAAGGGAGGAAAACGGAAAACAGAAAGAAGAGAGGGAACACGAGGGAGAGAGAGAGAAGGAGGAGAAGAAATCGGAAAACAGAAGAAGAAGAAAGAGAGAAGAAGACGCCGCAGAGAAGGAAAAATAGAGATGGCACGAGGAAGAGAAGAAAAAGGAAGCAAGGAGGCAAAAGAACCAAGGAAAGAAGAAACGGAAATAGAATGAGAAACTGGTGAGAAGAAGGATCAAGAAGAACAGTGGGAAAAACAAGGAACTGGAAAAGAAAACGAAGGAGAGGAAGGATAAGCAGGGAGAAGTTCAGGAATAAAAATGGCAGGGAAGGAGAGAGCATGGAGAGTGATCGCGCTTATAAAATGAATGAAAATGTATAACAGACTCGAGTTCAACATTCACGCACTTCAAGCGTTTAAGAAGAATAGGAATTAACTACAGTTCATCATTAACTTCCCTTTTATTTATATGAGTTCTAATGCCCTGACCGCAGGGATGTAGGTTGTTTATATGAGTTTGCAAAGTTTACAACCTCTCCCTCAAGTCTTAGATGTGATCTCATTTGGAAAATACAAGAAAATGTACACAAAGTAGGAGAAAATACAAAAAAAAAGAAAGTAAAATGGGGGTGACCATGGGTCACGATCACTGGCGCCTACCAGTGACCGTGAGTCACTGGCAGACAGTGACTTTATAGTCATTATTTTCCTTCGTTTTTTGTGCTATTCGTGCTAGTTCTTCTTTCTAACTCTTTTCAAGTGCGGGGACTCCTTTTTATAACTCTTGAGGTGTTGAACAACCATCGAGAAGATTAAATTCAACCATGGAATCGCTTGAAAACTTTGTAATTCATCATTCATATTTACGGACTGTCTTTTGTTCAAGTCTGAAGAAGATACTATAGGAAGCCGAAGTTGTGTTATTCTGACCCTATGGTTTTCAAGGAACAGAATGAGGCCCCAAAGAGGCTTGTTCACAACCTTTATAATGGCTAAGAAACCCCCCAAATGAGAAAAACAAAGTTAACAATGTCATCCTTTGAATAGTCTTCAATGTATGAACATGGTTTATTCTTTTGCCACCCCCATCTCCTTCTCCTCCTCTGAACCTTCTTGCTCACCTTGGTGACTTAGAAAAGAAGAGGAAAATGTCATGGAATGCTACTGTGTGGCTGGCTTGGATGCTTTTGGGTGCTTTTGTTCTTGAAGATTCTCTGTGTTCTCTCTCTGTCATTTCTGTTCAAACACTACCCCTTTTATAGAGTCTTCAAGTGGTTTTTAGCGGTTCCAGGGAGTTGAGGGGAGTTGTGGGAAGTTACACTTCCAAAGGAAGTGGAGAAGAACCATCCAAAGCTACAGGAAGTGTCCTTTGGACGTCTGTGACCACAGCCGTGGTCACGGACGAGGTCAAATTTCGGGCTTTTGCATTTGTGATCTGTTTTCGCCTTTTTGGGGCCTAAACGATGTCCAATCACTACGAAATTGGAGAGATGCTTCTTGACACTATTTTGACCATGTCATAAAAGTTTCAGCTTGTCTTGACCATCTGAAGTTGGTCAACTCCCTTGATGAACAGGCCGTGGTCACTCCCAAGGCCCATTTTTGGACTTTTGCATATGCGATTCATTTTCGCCTGTTTGGGGCCCGAACGATGTCCAATCTTCATGAAACTTGGAGGGATACTTCTTGACACTATTTTGAATGCGTTATAGAAGTTTCAGCTCATTTTGAGCATCTGAAGTTGGTCAACTCCCTTGATGAACAGGCCACGGTCACGGACGAGGCCTATTTTTGGACTTTTGCATTTGTGACTCATTTTCACCTGTTTGAGGCCGAACGAAGTCCAATCTTCACGAAACTTGGAGGGATGCCTCTTGACACTATTTTGACTGTGTCATAGAAGTTTTAACCTGTTTTGACCTTCTAAAATTGGTCAACTCTCCAGTTGACTTTTCATAAAAGTGGGCCTTTGTTTTAGCTGTTTGAGGCCCAAATGACCTCGGTTTGGTTTGAAACTTGGAGGGTCTGACGTCAGGAACATCTTGGAGTATTCCCTTGAATTTCATCAGCTTTGGATTTGGGGAAGTAGGATTTCGAACAACAACTCATTTATTGCATGTGTTAAGTCATTATTCAGCCCACACTATAGCTAGTCAGCGTGTTTTTCTATCCGAACAATGTCCAGTTGACCTGAAACTTCGGAAAAGCAACTTTAAACATATTCTGAGTATTTACTCTGAATTTATCAGCTCTAACCCCCTAGAAGTAAGATTTTAGCCAGTGACCTCCATAACTCGAGGTCACTATCCTCTAAGCTGACATGCAATGAAAGTCAGACCAAACGGAGTCCTTTCGACTTAAAAATTTACAGAATATCTTCTGAGCATAACTAAAGTTTCGTGCCCACATTTCATTAATTTTAGACATCGGAAAGCAGGACTTTGGTCAGTGACCCCATGGCTTGGGGGGGGGGGGGATTGACCCCAAGTTAACATGCTTGTAGCTTTTAGGTCCGATGATGTCTGTTTAACCCGAAGTTTTGTAGGGCCTGTCTTGGGCATCATTTGATTTTCCTCTGAGAGTTTCAGCTAATTTGATCTTCATGGGATGTCACTCTGCATAGGGACCCATAGAGCATAGTATATAATTATCTGGACCAAGTTTGGATTCAAATGATGTCCAAATGCTCTGAAATCTTGAGGAGTAGTCTTTAAATATACTTAAAAGCATTTCATTGAATAGGAGCTTGCTTCAACATGTGGAAGTGCCAGGTCCAGCAGTGATTCCCAAGGAGTTGGCAAAGAGTCTCTGAAGCTGATTTGAGCTGAGATGAGGTCCAAGTGTTTTGAAAACTTTGGAACTTTATAATCCAAGGCTTATATTTTCTTTGCTGCATTATTTGTAAATTTTATGGGTCAACAGAGAGAAACAAAAACAGAAGAAGAAAGAAAACTAGCAGAAGGGAATGGCTGGAGAAAAAGAAGCGGTAAGAAGATGAAGAGAAGATGAAGATGAAAAGTGAGAAATTTGTATTCCTGGGTTAATGGGATCTGTTTGGATGAGAGGAAACGAGAAAGAAGAAGGGAAAAAGGAAAACAGAAAAATAAGAAAAGAAGGGGAGCTTGCCGAGATGAAGCAGGGGTGAAAGAGATGGGTCTGCACCGGTGGAGGAGATGCTGTGTAGAGAGGGGTTTTGACCATGATGATGGAAGGGGAATGGGCAGTGTAGCACAATGGCGATGCTGTAACAGTCATATTTGGAGATGGGTGGAGAGCCACTTGGTCATGACAGAAATTGGAGGAATTGCAAAGCAACAAGAAAGAAGAAGAAAGAGAAAGGAAGCAGAAGAAAGGAAGAAACAAGGAAAAGATGGGTACGAGTACATGGGGAAGAAAGAAAATCAGAGAGGAGAAAAATAGAAGAAACAAGGAAGAAACTTAAAAGAAGTGCACGAGAAGGAGAAGTAGATCGGCTGACTATTGATCCTAAGTTGGGCTTGGTTGCAGTGGAGATAGAACAGGAAGAAAGAGAGAAGAAAGCGAAAGCAAAGAAGAGGAAGAAAAGAGTGGAGAAGCAGTGCTAGCAGAGAAACACAGGACCAGGGGAAGAAGACAGAACAAGAAGATGAGGAGGCCCGGCTGAACTGGGTTCCTCGGCCAGGAACAGGGAAGAAGAATACAGAGATGGCACAGAGGGAAGATGAAAACAGAACGGGAAGATGAGAGAGAGAGAGAGAAACCAAAGCTTCATCCTCAAATGGATCCAAGTGTAGGGAGAAGAGAAAGTGAAGAAAACAAGGGAGGAGATGAAGAAACGGTGAAGAAAGGAAAAAGAAAACGATGCAGAAGAAAAGAGAAAAAGAGAAAAGGGCAATGCATGGGGGTGATGATGAAGTGGGTCCGGTCAGATGAGCTTGTGGTTGATGGGTTGGGCATGTTTCGGTTTAAGGTGTGGGCAAGGTCCATGATGATAATAATGGCAGATGAAGATGATGAGTTCTAATCCAATGAAGAGCCATGCAATATGAAGAATATGAAACTAACCTATTATAGTTACTTGCAAAAGAAAGAGAAAAAAAGATGAGAGGGCCATACCTTAGGTGGAAGGAGAAACTCTTCGCAAGAGACGGAGAGGAGGGAACATGGGTTATGTAGATAGGATTCAGGAGGGAGAGTGGTTCTATTTATAGGAAGAGATAAGCAAAGTTTCAAAAGAGTCTCAGTCCTATCCAAACTTCACTGAATGAGTTCAAATCAAAAGAAATTTCATTTTAAAGTGGAGTTTGGATAAGTCAAGACAATCTAGAGATTTAATCCGAAAAAAGTTTCAAAATTTTTTTAGCACATCTGTAAAATTTTCCAACTTTAATGACTTTTGGGACCTACAGAGTAACTAATAACTTAAAATCTTAAAAACAATAATAATGACAATTACATATGGGGTCCATCAAGATTAAATCAAGGGTCAGAATTAATTTTAATTAAAAATTAAAATTAGGGTCATTAGAGGATAAGACGGAGAGAAAGAAAGCGGGACTGAGAATAGTAGATAGAAAGGAAGAAAAAAACACCTGAGAGAGAGAGAGAGAGAGAGAGAGAGAGAGAGAGAGAGAGAGAGAGAGAGAGAGAGAGAGAGAGAAGAAAAAGAAGATGGCAGCAATGGCGGCTCTGTAGTGCAATGGTGAAAAGGGGTGGAAGAGGGGATTGAGACCAGAGATGTTAAGATGGGTTTGGAAGGTTTAGATAGATGAAGATGTATTAAAATTGGTTGCCGTGGAGAGATGACGATGAGAATGGAACGGCAAAAGGTGGGTACCGATATGTTGGTAATGAGATGGAAAATAGAGATAGATGATGAAAAGGGAAGGTGGAGATGGTGTGTGCAGGCGTTGGAATGGTTGGGATGTTTTTGTGCGATGGTGTAGTAGTTCAAGTGGGGCTGTTTGGGATGTGTAGTGTGTATGAGAGAGAGAATTGACGCAGAGATGAAAAGAAGATGATGGGTACGGATGATGGTGCAGTTGGATTGGAGTGCAGTTGGGCGTGGGATTTGGGTTAGAATGTTTGGTTGAGAGAATGTGATGTGTTGGGTTTGTCCGGTTGGTTGGTTGGGCCGGATGGGTTTCAGTTTGTAGGTAGAATGGAGTGCAGTGGGGCTTGTTGGGCTTACTAGAGGAGTAATGTAGGTAGAACTGTCTTTCTGTTTGTTTGGTTAAGAGAATGTGTGTTGGGTGAGGAGGCTAAGTTGGCCTGCAATCTAGCACTCAAAACAAGTGATCATCAATTGCTTTGATACCCCGCCATCATCATGATCTACCCACACCCAATGGAGGAAGATAAGGAACAAAGAAGGGGAAGAAGAAGAAAGGGAGTAACGGATAGCGTCGCTTCTGCCATCCTTGAAAGGAAAAAAAAAAAAAACAAAAATTCTACATGAAATCAACCCTAGGGGAATTATTTTGTAAATTAAAATTATTTGAGACCAATTTTATGCAGAGTCCAATTAGAAGGTTTTTCCTGTAAAATCCTCTTTATTTTATCTTATGTTATAAGGAGAATTCAAGTTTACGCTCCCACTCACTCATTTCCTAACCAGCCCACCTAAGATGGGGACTAGAGAAAATACACTCTCTCCCTCTCTCCACCCCTTTTTTTTTAATCCACCAAGCTTTAGTAGGATTATGGAAATTTAATCTGATATTAATACGACTTGACACTGGAAAAAAATAAATATGCATGTTGCCAACAAGTGCACTGATTGGGTACAACATAAGGAAGATTGTTAAAAAGTATTTATGTTCCCTTTACTAATATCTCAATGTCTTCATTGGATTGGTTAGTGGAGGAAATTTAATATCCATTGGTGACATTATTAATGGAAAATATTAATCATGGAACTAGAAAAAGAGAAGCCCATCCAAGTCCCAACTGTTATCCCAACAACCCCAACTCCATGGGCGGAACTAGGGGGGCAGCAGGGGCCATGCTCCCCACCACCCCCCCACCACCATAGAAAAAAATAAAATAAAATAAAATAAAAAATAAAAAACCCTATCTATTTTGAAAACAATATATATTATATGTAGCCTTTCCAAAACTGTTATTTAGATAGTGCACCCCCCTCCCCCCGCCCCAAAAAAATTCTTGGGTCCTCCCCTACCCAACCCCACGCATCCAACACTTTATTTAATGGTGCCAGACTTGATTTTGTTATGTTCATCATTGTAAAAAGCATTGTTGAAATTTTCTTTATTGCCCTACTATGCATATAGGAGTTTCGTATCTACATCTAGGGTTGTAAACGGGTCGGTTTTGGTCTGGATCTACGGTAAATCCGAAACCAGTTCAAAACCAATTTCCTAGTTTTGGAACTGGAACTATTGATAAGAATATGGAACCAGAAATTGAATCAATTCTGTGTACAGGGCAGATGTGCATGGGTCCAGGTTTGTATAGAGAATGTTTTGAATAACAAACTAATTTATAAGAATAATTCTTAAAAACTGAGATAATACATCAGTTTTGGGTCCACAGATTGGAACTAAGGTAAAACCAGACTCGGATCCATTTATGTCACGGGTCCAAAAATATAATTCAGACCTAAACCCATTTACTTATCAGGACCAAAAAAGCACCTAAACTGGGTTATTAATGGTTGGAACCTCCGGGTAATTGCAAAATTGAGAACCCATTTACAACCCTATCTGCATCTTATGATATTCACTTGCTCAATTTTTTAACCATATATTATCCATAAATTTTGGTGCATGAGAGATATGTACAGGGAATAATAAGCCTCATTTCCCTTGTTTCTCAGGCCAATTAATAATTAGAGCATATTTGGATGTATAAAAGTAATCTTTTGTAAAAAAAGAATTTTTTATTTTCATTAAAAAATTTGTACGTTTGGTGACTCAAGAAAAATTTAAAGCAAAAAAGCTCAATATTTTTTTCCTATATCTTTCTGCCGAAAAAAAACTTTTTGCAATATAAAAATCTTTCAAAATGAGGTTTACAAAGTGGTAAAGTAAAATAAAGACTTTTCTCTACAAAATCTATAATGATATATTTGTTTATATGTATGTTAAAGTAAACTAAAGGTAAATGTCACATCATAGTAAAGGTAAGAGGGAGTAAAGGTGAGATAAAGTAGATAGTGAGGTAAAGTGAAAGAGAGTGGTAAAGTAATTTCTTTTTACTTGACTTTACTTTATCACACCTTACTGTGGTTTTATATGGTAATAAAAAGTGGCCTGTGATAAGGTTTGTGGTAAAAAAGTGGCAGCTAGACTTTATTTTACTACAATTTTTTCATCTAACTATGGTGAAGAGATAATATATCACATCTAGGGTTGCAAACGGGTAGGTTTTGAAACGGGTCCATAGCGGACATAGACCCGAGCCCATTTCTAAATGGTAGTTCTGGTTCTAGAACTAGTTTTGACTCAACACTTGCTTTGTTAGTTCTAGTCCTAGTTCCGATAAGAGGATTCGGATTGGTTTTGAAATCAGATCTGATCAGAGAATTAAGATTTAGTTTCAAAATTGGCTCCGATTTCTTTTAAGTTTTTTAAGTTTTTATTTCTTTTTAAATTAAGGATTTTGTACAACTTGTAACAATGATCAAGTCTACTATCTTTAAGATAAAATATAAAAATATCACATTAAAGTTGGTTTTGAGGTACAATTTACAATATTTAAGGCTCATGTGCTGGGTCATGGGTCAATGGGTTGGAACTTAAACGAATTTTACATGTTGGCTAAATTCATGATTTGGATAAAACTTAAGTCCTAGTTGAAGTTATATTTCTATTTATTTTTGGATTAGGAGTTTAAAGAGGCAACATCGTCCCAAAAGAGCTGGAACGAAGAAAATCTGAAAAATTCAAAAAAGTCTGGTTGATCAATTGAGCGAGGATCTGATTGATCAAATCAAAGGCAGTGGCCCAATTCAATTGATCATACCACTGCTTGATCGATCGAACCTGGACAGAAACTCCATCGACTTGTGAATTTTTAGTCCGATGCTAAGTGAAACTTTTTTGTTTTGTGCCAACTCCTTTCCTAGCTGGAATACACTTATGAGACAGGAGTTTGGGGCTATAAAAAGGGGTTCTCTTGTAACCAAAGGTATGGAACAAAGATCTTATTGTTTTAAGTAGAGATTACTTATTTTTAAATCATCTTTTTTAGAAGCTTTCACTGGAGAGTTGAAGGGCTGAATCTTTGCTCTAGAGATCCTTCTTCTACATCTCCTTGTAGAAGATCATCTTTTAAGTGTAGAAGATTATTCTGGGAAGTCAACTACAACATTTAAAAGGTGCCAAGTGCTTAGATCTGTAATAGAGGATGGCAGGGAGTCGTTATAGTAGGGTGCTATGCAATGAGAATTACAAGTCTTTAGATTACGCGAGAACGGAATAAGGGTTGTGAGTATATTTCTTGTAACTGTGGTATGACTCATTGTGCTTAATTTTTCGTCATGGTTTTTTTCCAATTTAGGTTTCCAAGTAAAAATCATGTCTTCTTGTAGTGTGTACTTTTGTTTAATTTATTTCTACTGGGTAGTTGATTGTTTACATAGTATTAATATTGATTGTGATGATCCATTCTAGGACTCCCTAAATTCTTCAAAACCAATATGGACCTGGAATCGGACCTGTTTACTAATCGGAACCTAAATTGGGAATTGGAACTTAAAACATGTTTCAACCCCAGTTTTTTACAGGTCAGAACCTTCGAATAATTGGAGAATCAGGTATTCATCTGCAAACCCTAATCTTATGTAGGTGAATGCATATTTGTATACATGTGTGGTAAAGTAAAATAAAGGTTGATGTTATATCATGATAAAAGGTAGGGTAAAATAAGGTGAGATGAAGTAAAGCGGTGGAGATAATTGAAAAATAGTTGTTTTTTTGTATTGATTGTACTATACTTGACCATGGTTTTATGTGTAAAGAAAAGTGGCTTATGGTAAAATGTGGCAATTGAATTAAAATTTACTATACTCCTTTTTCATCCAAACATGGTGAATTACGTATTAATTAAAGTGTTTAATAAAAATTTATTCTAATAATAAACTTTACTGTTAACAATAACGTTAATTTATTTTTATCTTTAATTTTTTAATATATATTAAAATCTGTAGCACCTTTCAAACAACTCAATTTAAAATCTGTAACATTCTTTAATAGTTGCCAAATAACAAAATTATCACAATATTTTAATATTACACTATTCTATTATGTACTATTTTATTCTTGTAATGTTTAAATCTGTAATTATTGAGCTTAATATTACAATTTACAATATATATGTATATATGTATAAAATAATGATCCTGTACAAGCTCTTCTTATGGTCTTACGGTACAAGTTGTCACATAGGGCCACCTACTAGTTCATCCATGCAGATCATCTAAACCCCCTCCCCCTATTTACAGAGGTCCTACATAGTTTTGATAGATCCGAATAGAGTGGATTGTTGGATTGAAGGTTAATTTTATTGTTTTATATAAAACTGCTAAACTTGTGGACCATAGATGAATGGGTTAAAGGTATTAGATTGACTTCAAATTTAATATCTAAGTTGGCCCCACTTGAATCTTTCTATTCCACACTATTCCATGATTTATAGGGTTCTAAGTGGGCCCTAGTAGGTAACTTGTACTGTAAGACCGTAAGTGAAGCTTGTACAGAATCATTATCCATAAAATATAAACTAGCAACAAAGGCCCGTGCAAAAAAATGAGAATATATTAAAATATTAAATGTATTAAAATATTATTTAAAAAATTATACGTTCTTTTATTTTTTTCTATTAGTCTTTCTATTTTAGATTTATCTTTTCTTTTTGGATTTAGGGGCTAGGGTCATATACATGATGAATACAAATGGGTAAAAAAAAACCAAGACAAATAATAATATTTCTATTTTCAATTTATTTTTCTATTTCCGCAACTTCATTTGTACAACTGATTTTCAATAATTGAACATCCTTTGAACAACCGTTCCTTGAACTGCAGGAGAAATAAAATGATGAGGATAAAATATAAACAGGAAAAAGGTAATATGAAACTCAAATAAAATTAAAACAAAATGGTCACATAGTATGAGGATAAAGGGCCATGCTAAGCTCAGGCCCAAAAATGAAAACATATTATAAAAAATTTAATTTTTGTTGGGAATATTTTTAAGAGAAGTAAATCTTATATAAAAAATATATATAATGTATTTTTCTTTCATCATTAATATTTATTCTACGCAATAACATTCTAAATAAAAAAGAAAATTTTGAAATAACCTTACAAAAAGTATAAACATAATCCAAAATTATAAATTTCCACCCAATTGTATTTTTCAAGTAAATTTTTGAAATAAAAAAAGAAATATGCTATATCTTAGTCGTTATAATATCTTTTAAATTACAAAATTATAGCCAAACAATTACATTAATTGGATGAGACGCTGAAAATCTGCAATGAAACATGACTATAAACAATTGTGTGGATTTAGTGGATAATAATCATGGGATCAAGATCATCCAATTAAAGGCGATTCTAAATTAATGTAACGATCCACATGAAAGCGAGGATTTGGAAGCATACACCCATCCACCAATGATTCACATAATAAACACATATAGTTGCCAATATTAGCCAACTTATAGATGCAATGTGGCCAAACAATTACACTGATTAGATGAGATGCTGAGAAATCTGCAATGAAACATGACTACAAACAATTGTGGAGATTTAATGGGTAATAATCATGGGGTCAAGATCATCCAATCAAAGGGGATTCTAAATTAATGTGATGATCCACATAAAAGCAAGAATATGGGGGGTATTAATGATATTTCAATTAATTCATAAATGTAATCTACAAACATAATAGGATATGTTTATTATTTTTAATAAGAAAGTAAGTCATAGATTTGAGGAATTCAAGTTTGAAGAGAGAGGGATAGATTTTAGGGATAAGAAAAATCATTTTTTAATATTGATATTTTTAGAAGATGATGTGGCGCTCTAGAAAAAAAAATATTAATGTGGCACCCTCTAAAGGCCCCCATTTTTGTAGCTTTTACATATATAATAGGCTCTCATTCAACCCATTTTGCTAAATATGTCGAGGCAGGCTAAGCTGTAGGCATAAAAATACGACCAAAATATAGTCAATGTGAAGATGGGATTGACTCAAAACGCAACAAAATAATGGAGGTTGGAATGTCTCTCTGTCTCACACACATGGCCTGAGTGGGATGTGTGGGACTCCACCTTGATGTCCACCTATTGATAATTTGAACTGTTCAAAGTGTATGTGGTCCCCTTTGTTAATATAAACTCAAATTTTATAGATAATATAATGTCCACCATGTATCTTGTAAATGGACTCTTTTCATTCTTCTTATCAAGAAAATAAAATCTTTTCTATTTGAGTGTCTTAGTCGATACATGGTGCTTATGGGTGGTGTCATATATCCTGGGTTTTACCATTGGCCCTACAACATTTGTGAGGTGGGGTGGAGGGGTTCCGCGTCACAACAATAATAATAATAAACAACTATCCTATAAAATAACATCTTCCTATTTATTTGGATGATCCGCACTCTTCACTTCTTCCTAATTTTTTAGATTATCCCCTCTCTTCTACTACCACACCCCAAAATCGGTTTCAAGAAAAATCCTGATTACCCCCAATGACTCCGTCCCAGAGGTCGCAATGGCCAAGGAAGGTAGGGCCCAATTCAATACTTTCCCCGAAGCCAATTGTTTCTACAAAATTTCATGATGTGCAATCCGATAAATATCTGGATTGCCTAACTGAGTTTTCAATTGCAGAAGCTCCTGTAAGCCATTCAACAAACAAGACAAGAGTAAGACACAAACACACACACACACACACACTCTCTGCAACATTTTCAAAATAACATTAACATTGAAGTTGCTACTACAAAAGAAATAGTTACATTAATTACATTTCCCATAATATACCAACTAGCAAAATAACCCCGTGCTTAGCACGGGCAAATAGAAGTCATACAAAATTATGTAGTAATTTAAACACAAACAATAAAGTTTGGTTAGTTTGATATCTAATGTAGACAAAAGTAGTGAGCTAATAATTGAAATACTAAAATAGGAGACTTCTCAATAATTACCACCACTTATTCCCTATATTGTGAATTGACAATTCTTTATAAAAAGACACAAAATAATACAAAATTAAATAAAATATTTTGTGATTTAAGTTTAAAATTAAAATTAATACAAAAAATGTAGTAATTTAAACACAAACAATAAAAATTGCCCAATCTAATATCTAATGTAGACAAAAGTAGTGAGCAAGTAATTGAAATGCTAAAATCGAAGACTTCTCAATAATCACCACCACTTATTCCTTATATTGTGAATTGATAATTCTTCATAAAAAGTACAAAATAATACAAAAATTAAATAAAAACTTTTTTTCATTTAAGTATAAAATTGAAGAAAGTACATAAGATCTTCAATGCAAAATAGAAGCAGTGAAATGGGTGAAAAAGAAGATAAAATGTTTTTGAGGGAAACAACTTTAAAAGATCTCGCTCAGGCTATGACCAATGATAGTGAAAATCCCATTTACTAACTCAATTAGGAGAATAAGAAAAGATTATAAACTATATAATTGCCAAAAGGAGCGAAAATATGGGTACAAAAGTGGAAAACAAACTACATACTTGAGAATTAAAAAAAGCCAAATAAAAAGAAAACAAAAAATGATGACCTATTGATGCAGAATGAAGTTAAAAAAAAAAAAATCATCTGAGTGACCACTTGAAAGAATTCCATAATCTAATCACTATTGTGAGCAGCACTTCAAAGGGAAAAAAGATGGAGTAGTGGTCTCGCATGTTGGAATTAGGTTCCAGATCGATGGAGAGAGCTGTGTTAATGCTTACATATTATTCATAATTTTTAGCCATTACAGAAATGATTTTGCAGTTTAGAGAATCAAATAGGAAGAGTAGAAGGAGATGAAAAGGCACATGAACATCCATATTTGAATTGGAATGAAGAGGCATTGAAGAGGTAGTAGTGGAAATGAAAGTGTTCTTATTAATGGGTCATTAGTTAAGCATTAATAAGGCCACTAAATTATTCCAATTAATGGGGCCTTAGTGGGGCATCAATAGGGCTAATATTAGTAGGAGGTCAAAAAAAGTCAAAATCAAATATGAAATTGACGTGGAATTGACAATTGAACTTAATTAGCTTAATATATAATAATAGCAACAAAACAAAGGCCTGCATAAGAGAAACAAAGAACAATCTTCCCAAGAGAAGTAAGGCCAAAAAAAGAAAAAAGCCCAAAAAATGTGTCGTGCTCTCAGTGCTAGTAAGATGTTTCACTCAGCACTGTCGGCGCTACACTCTACATAGACCCGGGGTTTTGCTTAGACTATGAGATCCTCCCACTCAACGGAAGCGTGGACGTTACCTATGACACAAGTGTAGTATTAATCTGCGAATAGACTAAGTAATATTGTCAAAATAAATAGTATAAAAAACTGCATCAAAATAGAATAATAATGAAAATATATCATATGAAAGCAGATAAAAAATGAACCAAAGAAATTAAACACGAATCGTGATAAAAGATGGATTTATAAAAACAAAATTGTAAAGAATCACACTAGTAATTTTCTGATACACAGTTGACCCCTATGTAACTATGGCAGGGGGCGTCTCACACGGATCCAAACTAAATGGTAAACCATGTCACGATGTTCTCCCCAACGGTGACTCCAACATGATTGTGGAGAGCAATTAGTATAACGAGGTGAGTTTCAGGATACTTTAAAAGTAAAACACTACATTACAGTGAGTTCACTGAATCCACACTCAACTTGGCCAAGCCTTTAGGGATCGAAGTTGAGAGGCATCGACTATGATATCCCTGATGACATAAACTAACAAATTGAAGCTGTTCAGTAGTGTTAAAGTTGTAATAGGATTTTGAGTTGTTATGTCTTGCATTACAATTATAGGTGTTGGTAAATTCATGGTTTTGACAAAACTCTAGTCTTAGTCAATGTTATATTTTTTATTTATTTTAGATTAGGAGTTTGAAGAGTCTAAAGAGCTTGAATGAAGAAATCTGGAGAAGAAAGGTGATATCTCTTAAACCGAATATCCAATTTGGGCAAGTTACCTACCGTTGGAAATATCTTTTTTAGTAGACGACAAAGTTTTGGCCTCAGGATGTTTGTAGAATTTGTGCAGTCCATAATTACAAAACTACTATCATGTGAAAATTATGAAATTGTCATTACGCAAAAAACCTTTTCAAATTGTCAGAGTTACCTATTTTGCTCCTACTTAGATTTTAACCTTCAGTCACAAATTGCAGGTTCTAAAAAAGGGTTGTCTCTTAATCCTAAATATAGATCTCATTATTTTAACTTGATAATACTTTTTGAATATCACCGTTCTTTTCTAGAGCTTTCATTGGAGAATTTGCTGAAGGCTTCTAGTTCTAGAGTTTTGCTGCTTCTATTTCTTTATAGAAAATTGTTCATCTTGTGAAGACAAATTATTGTGGATCAAGCATAGAGAGTAGGGCACGCAAAGTTTAGTTGTTTCGTAGATTCTTGCAAAAAGAGCTACATTCTATGGTCGAGGAACTGACTTGTGAGTATATGTCTTGTAACTGCTCGAAATTAATACTTGATTAGTCCTTTGGGGCTCATGATGTTTTCCCATAGGGGTTTCCACGTAAAAATCTGCTTGTCTTCTACTTGTGTGGTTAATTACTTTTTGCTTGCAAGTGTGCTTTATTTTATTCTGCTGTATATTGTTTAACTTGCAATTTAGAAATCTAAGACTTTATAAAACTTTCAAGTAGATAGAAGAACATTTTCAAAATAAGGCTTGCAAACGATCTTGACTTCCAATTGTCATAATTAACGGGATATCCAATTGTCTCAACTGACAAGAGATCTAACTGCCTCACTGACTAACTATGAATCAAATGAAAAATAACAAAAGAATACGAAACACTACAATGGTAATGAAATAGATTGAACAAAGCTAACAATGTAAAACCATGGTTCAAATTATTGGCCGATGTTAGTTCGTATGAGCCTTATATTTGTCCGATATCGGCTTGCGAATTGTTCACATCTCATCTTGACCAAAAATTCCCAACTTTTCAGAATTTATCGGCCAATGATATTTAAAACATTTTTTTTCATTGCCCCTTTTGTTCTAATTTTTTTCTCCTTTCAAACATATTATAGGCTTCCCTTCTTCTTTCCCAACACCTATTTTACTTTCGAGTAGTCAAAAAGTTTTATTTTTTATGGATTTTATTCAAACAGATCATATACAGCTCTACCAAAGTGAGTATTATGAGTTTTTTTTTTCTTTTTTTGCAATTTTTTTTCTAAAGATGCTTTTAGAAATAGCTTAGAGACGGTGATTTCATGTTATGAATACATTTCATTCTCTTTTATTTACACATTTTGAGGCTATATCTACTAATTGGGGTTTTGAAAATTGGAAATTTTATTGAAATCTTATAAATATTTGCAAAATAGTTAATGAAAATTATTTGAAGTGTGTTTAAAATGCTTGTGGCCTCTTACTTTGTCATTTATCCATTAAATAATGAGTAAAAGCTTTAGTTTATTAAATTTAACACTAATAAGCAGCTTGTAACTCATAATTATGATAGCATTTAATTTCCTATAATTTTTATATCTCAATTTTATTTTTGTATATACATATAAATATATTTAAGTGTAAATAAAATTTATATGATTTCAGACAAGAGAACAATGTTGGATGTTATGGCTTATAGGAGCTAATATTTTGATCTATAGTTGTTAGTAAGGGAAAAAATATAATTTTTTAATATTTTACAATATTTAGGATTTTTCAAAAAAAAATTCAAAATCCTTTGGGGTAAAAAAAAAATAAAAGTTTTACCCCGCGATGACCGTAACAGACCGGTAATTAAAATCGATGCTAATACCATATCGATTTTTGGAGTAGGCCAATATCGTGGCTGCTCCCGCAATCTTAAATCATGTGTTAAACTACACATTATAATTATTAACTCACCTGCATCTACGTCTAACTTGATTTGGAAACATTTTGGTACAAAAAGAAAAGCACCAAAATGGGTGGAAATTGTAGAGGTGAATCTGGGTCACTCAGAAGATAGCGGGCATCGAGGGCTAATACATTGATAAAAAAAAAAGTTGTAGAAGAAATAAACACATCGATGAGAACCTAAGACCTAAAAACGGAAAATTGAAGCCACAAAAAAGATAAGAATACAAATTCATGAAAAGCCATCACAAAGAAAACTAAAAGAGCCCAACGGAAGTAATTGAGAAATAATAAAATAAATGGCAACAAAAAACCACAAAAACATTTCGAAATGAAGATCCCTGGATAATACAGTAATAAAAGAAATTTTGAAGAAACAAACATGTCTATGAGAACCTAACACTTAAAAACAGAGAACTGAAGTTGCAAAAGAAATAAAAAAATAGAGATCCATGAAAAGCCATCATGAAGAAAATCAAACGAGCCCAATGAAAGTAAAAGAGAAATAACTAGTTCATATTGAAAAGCAGCAAAGTCCATAAAAAAATATGTTAAAAATATAATATGCAAATGAAAATACATAGAAAACCCCATAATAAATAGAACCGATTGAAAAACCCCATGAGAACCTACTGCACCCAAAAGTAGAGAATTGAAAGAAAATGGGACAGGGAAAAGAAAACCCACAATCTATGGAAACCTATCGCCATGAATAGTAGAAACACCCAACGTAACTGAAAATATAAAATAAACAAGAATAGAAAGCTGTATATATAGATACCATACAATGAAAAAATTCACCCATTACCCAAAAACAAAAAAAAAAAAAATCAAATCTAAAAAAAGAAGGGGAAAAAAACCAGAAGTCCATAGGAACCAATCGCAACAGCATTAAAAGAACCTAATAAAACTATAAATAATAATAATATATTCCCGTAATAAAGAACAAAAATCCATTTAAACATAAGAATATACAATGGAAGCGAAAAGAAACAAACAAACCCATGATGCAAAGTCTGATGGGTCTTAGAATGCTTTAGGGCTCACTCCCAATGCTTATTAAAAGAATATTAACATTTAAATAAAATATATGGTTGGTCATTTGAATTTACTTATCAGATCAATATAGTGGGCATAATCATTGTAGATCATCAATTAACTTCAATTTTTTTTGTATGATTATGACCATGATATCTTCGAGGAATAATGATGCATAGGTTATTTGTTAGGATATCAATATGGTTGATCATTTGAATTCACTTATCCTCACTTATTCCGTGATGTGGGCTTAGCATAGGGGCCATAAATGAATGATCCATCAGTTAATTATCTCTTAAAATTTTTATAAAAAATTTAAATAGTGATTTTGATCTACCCCATGGTCACCACAATCTATGATCTAGCAACCCACATGTATAATTTGCATATAATCATATGTGCATCAAAGGGCATTTATCCCCTCTATTCCAAAAACACAGCAGACATTCTTTATTATAGCGCAATAGGGTCTTCGTCTAATGCGGGCCTTGTTGAATAAATAATTATAATTGGGTTGGTTCCAATTGGTTATCTATGTAGTTTTTATTATTATGCTGCTCCAACATATAAGCATCCCTTCTGCCAAATCATTTATATCGATCATGATTTGGATACATACAAACACACCGAGAAGGGCAGAAACGTACCACTAAATTAGAAAGCTCAACACTATGAATCTCGCATCACCAGCTCATATTTGAATACTGAACATTTGAACAAAGGCCCTTCCAAACATGGCTATAATCAATTCATTGCAACTTAGACGGGCTAAGGAGACGACATATATGCCATTTGGTATATAGAAATTCAAGCACAGTAGTTAGATGGGTTGAGATTAGGGTCAAAGATAGGTTTTAGGCGATGGGATTAGGTGAGATTAATATCCGGGTAATGAGAGCGATTTTTGGAGAGGAACAATAGTTAGATGGATTGAGATTAGGATGAAAGATATAAAAGGGGAATTCTCTTTATATATATAATATATAATATAATAATGATTATCTTTTTATGAGGCTTTGGGCTCATCTAGAGCCTTTTATGAGGCTTTGGGCTCAGCTCGAGCTACTTTGCGTGGAGAGTTTTAATCTTATATTAATTATATAGGATGCCTTGTGGAGAAAGAGTCTTAGAGATAAGTTAGATATATAAATATATTTATCTTGTGGTTGATTTAGAACTTTATTTAATTTTTACCAAAGGATTTTGATTCACAAGAATTCAGCTCCGGCGGCCAGCCCTCCTTTAGCTTTTTTTTTTTTGTTTTTGGTTAGCCTAGTTGAGGGTGGGTCCTTTGAGACTTAAGAGACCTATACATGCGAGGACATAGGACCCAAAAACCCACATATGCAGGGGACGGAGGAGGCTAAAGTCGAGCCCCCGTTAATTGCAAGGGGGTTCACTTAAGTACCCTGTTGCGGTTTTTAAGCTTTCTTCTCCCTTTCTCGTTCTGTGTCCTTCAATGGCTTCTGAAAAACAAGCTGCTCTTGCAGCTGTTCCATCTGATTCTCCCACCATGTAACATCTATCTCTCTCTCTCTCTCATATTTCTATCATCTGTTCTGAATACTTTCTTTTTTTATCTCTCTCTCTCTCTCATATTTCTATCATCTGTTCTGAATTCTTTCTTTTTTTTGGGGTTAGATGCTGTTGTTCTGATTTGGGTGTGGAGAATTGGGAAAACTTTATTTTGAATCTGAATTGATCTCTGTTCCCTCAAATGTAGTAATAATGTTCTCTCTCTATAGCTATCTCTACAACCCATTTGTCATTTGTTTGTTTGTAAATTTGATTTGTGTGTTGATGTTATTTGGGATGTATGAACAATCAAGAACATGCTCTTTATTTTCTGGGTATTTAGATGTTCATATTTTCTTTGGTTTATAGGTTAGGAAAGATTTGTTGCTTGGATTGAGCTGATGATTTTTGGGGTTTCCAAAAGAAGGAAAAATTTGAGGTGGTGGGTGTGATTCTGCTAAGTTGCAGAAGTTGTTTGCTGTTGTTGTTGTTATTGTTTGTTTTCTCTTGTTTCTCACAGAAAATGGACAGAAGGGTGTCAAAGGTTCATCCTATCTGGGACATCTATACATTTCTTTATGCCAACATGGGCCAGTTGGATTAACAGCTAGTTCCATAGTGCAAACATAAAGCGCAGATGGATGCTATACAAATCTGCATGTTGAGGATTATATTCCCTTAGAGTGACATAGCTCTTGATGAGAATCCGTTTCACAGTCGGGAAGTGTTTATTGTTTCAGCCTCCAGGTTGTGAGTTCCAAGTCACATTGCCTGTCCCAGGGATGAAGACAGTTTGGGTACTGATGAGGTCCGGTCTGTGGTGGATCTGAACCCAATTCAATTTAATTACCCTGTATGGATTGGGTCCATGGTGGACGTAAACCCAGATTTTCTGATTTAGAAGCCTTTCTCTATGTCTTTTGGAAGGTCTTGGTTGGGATTGTCCTCACAAGGTTGGAGGCATTTTGTTGGCAGGTGGCGAGAGGGAGATTACCACTGTTGACAAATTTAAGAGTTGGTGTATCTTCTTCTAATATATTAGGATGAGTGCATATACAAAGAGGATAGTGATCCTTTGACTATTTGTTTCTTAACTGCCCTTTTTTTATGCAGGCCAGACCACTGGGCCCTGCCTGAAGGTCTATACTAGAAGGCCCAATTCCAACAAGGCCCAATGATGAAGGAACTATCCAACGGCAGTTTCCAAATTTCATACTTGTAGTAGCTTTCCTATATTTTGGTAAATGCTCAGTAGTGAATTAGATAGTTTATAACTCTAGTATGACTTGTTTTCCAATTTAAAGCATTGTTTTGGTGTATTTAAAGCGATGTGATTCTCTTTCATTAGAACATTGAAGATTGAATAGAATTGCTGAGTTTCTCTCTCGTGAGTTTCATCAGTTTTCTTGTTTGTAGTGTGAGACCTAGACAACCTATCTTAAGCCTTTTGGCTTGGAGTTTAGTCATTAACTATTCTCCCCTTCCACATTGCGTCACTTTTCCTAGAAGATCTGGTCAACTTTCTTATACAGGTCTGGGTTAAGCTGGTTTTTGCAAGGTCAATAGGGGAGACTATGGCTTCCTAATTTCTTAGATCAGAGTTCAGAGGTTTCAAGCTTAATGGCTTTTTCTTCAATTATAATTCGTATATTAGACTTAGAACTGTAATACCAATAAAAAAAAAGTCAGTAGTGTAATGCATGTACTTTTTTCTCCAAAGTTATGGAGGCTGACTACGTGGAACCCACCTCCTCTAGGTTGCTGTAAGTTTGATGTGGATGGAGCTTCTAAGAGGGAATTTGGTGGCCTGACTGGCATTGGGGGAACTGTTTTTTAATGACATAATGGAATGTTGATTAACTTTCTCTAGAGTCTAGACACAATGTCATTAAGGACTTGACTGCAGGAATGTTGGCTATTATGGACGGATTGAGGATCTTCTTGGGACTTTCTCTGGACGCCTTATTGTGGAGAGGCACTTCTTTCAATGTAGTCTCTTGAATTTCTTGCCGTTCTTCTTATTCATGGACTCGTAAAGATTTCAATCCGTAAGTGACTCCCTGTGTATCCTTTTGTCATGTGTGGACTGTGCAGACGCTAATGTGGTGGCCGATTCTGGACTGTGCAGACGCTAATGTGGTGGCCGATTCTTTGGCCAAGTCTGGAATAGATATGGTTTTTGGTGCAACCCTGGATCTCCGATCGAGTATAGAACAATCTCCTGAAGGATTGTTTGAATCCAGAGATGGATTTTTGCCACTAGGGTGCAATGAAACTCACAACAATTACCATAGAGAGAAAACTCACTTGAAACTTGAATTATAATTGAATAAGCATGTCTATTACAATGAAAGGCTCCTTCTTATATTAGAGGGGCTGTTGCTAAACTAGGAAAGACCAATTCTAAACAATCATGACTTACTAAAATAAATTAAGCAAGTACTAATCTCAACTCTACATAAAATAGGAAATAAATAATTAATTAAAACTATCTAACTAAGTATAGGGATCCCCGATCTTCAGTAGATCATGAATCAAGTGGGGCCCATCAATGCTGGGCCACATCTTAGATCTGGCTTGCATCAGTTTCCTTCTATTCTGGCTCTTTCTTGTATTTCCTCTATTTCTTTCCTTGCTGTCCAGTATATGTTGTATTTTTTTGTTTTTGTACAATTACCATCAATGTTATAAAAATCACAGATGGTCTATTGCAATAACTGTTCTTTTCCATAAAGTTGCAGTACATTGGGTATAGCATCTCTTTCTCTCCTACCGTTTTCTTTTTGTTTGATTAACAAGTCAATTTATGTTTATGATGGAAGACTTTCAAAATCTGCTGAGTATGTTGTTTATACTTTCTCCATAAACTAGAAATACCATTGTTTTTTGGTTTGTTCTTGCAATGTGTCAACATGAGGTTTATTTATTGAATTCCGTCAAATATCCAGATTCGACAAAATTATAAACAGGGAAATCCCTTCCAATGTGGTTTATGAGGATGACAAGGTATTGTTTTATTTTCTAGTTCATATTATTGCTTGTGATAGATGCATGCTAATGATTTCATTTTTGAGTGATTCCTAGTTATCTTGGTTTGCATAAAGAGTGTAAACATGGCTTGATATGCACAGATACATATCTACATAGCTTCTTGAGCTCAAGTACAAATTACCAATAAAAATATAGAAAAATTGAAAACCAACACGATGTCTGAATTAATTTGATACTACCCCCAAAAGAGCTTTTCTACTGTCATGTAATTTAGGTTTGGGTCAGCTGGAATTTTTTTGCATTAGCTAGTTAACATTTGGCTGAGATGCAGAATTGGTACCTGATGCAAGCTGCCACTTTTGGTTCACCAAGAATTGATGGTCTAATTGTATCTGGGTTCAAACTGTTGGTGACTTATCTGATCCAGCAGTCCAATCTGTATTAATTGTGGAACCCATTTTCTGGGTATGATGGCAGTTGATTTGATGAGCTTTCTGTGGTGAGGGATAGCCAGAAGATTATTCAAATTCCCTATTTCTAGATCATTGGCCCATGAGTAGACTGTTAAACTGAGATATCAGTAGCAATCTTCTTTGGATGGCCAGAGAAGCCATTCATGCCTGTATACAAATATGGCTATGGGGAGTGGGGTCGTGATGCAAGACTGGAGAAAGGTTTGATCACGCTTGTATGAAGGGCCAAAGCGCAAAATTGGCCTCCTAAAGACAAATAGGAAACTTCATTCCATCTAATCAAATTTCTAATTAAGAGTCCTGATCACAACGTAGCAAGAAGGAAATTAAAAAATGACAAAAATTTCCACGAGAAAGGACGTCTATGGCATTGAACCCTCTCGCTTGGGCCCTAAATTTGAAACTTGGGCCTGGTGGCTCTGCCCACATAATCTGCCGTGGGCCACAGGTTTGCATGATTCCGCCGCGCAGTTTGCAATAGGACACAATTCAACACTTTCTAAAAGTTGACACCATGGTTTAAAATATTGGCTGATGCCTGTACATATCGGCCAATGCATATTGGTATCGGTCATAACCGAACCCATTTTATACTGGGTATCGGTGTTGGTCTCTCCATGGTTAAATATTACAGTCGTATTGGTGAATATCAGCTGATATTTTAAAATATCAGCCAAATAATCAGTATTGGCTGGTATATTGATTTTAATGGTTTGAAAAATGATAAAAAAAAATTAGAGAGAAAGAGGGAGCAAGACGCATGATCTAGCCATTGGATGTTTACTGTGGAATGAAAAAAGGGGAAAATAGATCGGCATGCTTACAGTCGTCCAAAGCAAGAAGAATAAATAAATAAAAAGGAGAAGAGAGGGGGGGAGAGGGAGAATTGAAGAAGACGGCTAACTTGTGCGTGCAGGTGGTGGACAGGTGGATTGTTGTAGCAGTCAGTCTCAAAGTTTGATTGGTTCTTCACTTAGCCAGTCCATTTAAGATATTTGGATTTGGGTTCGCGGTGGCCGGGGTGGGGGCGCTTAAATTTTTGGATTCTTCAACCAGGAAAGAAGTGAATTTATGGAAAAATGGAATTCAAACTGTTTGGGAGATTTTTTTTGTACTCAAATCGGTCTTCTAAAAAATAATGACTAATATAAGCGAAGGAGTATTTAGCGTCCCAAACTACCAGTTGTTTCAAATGTTTCAGTATAGACAGGTTGTTCTCGTTTCTGTTTTATATTTGACTTAGAGTGGGAAATGGGAATAAGAAGCCACATTAGATGCATAGCTGCTTTCATACCTTTCTACATGGTGTCATTTTAGAATTGAGCTTCGAATCAATCAGATCAATTAGGGGTGAAGTAAGAGAGAAAAAACAGTATTCCATGTTATTTACTTTCCATTTTCCCTGCCACTTCAAAGACGCAAAGGAATTGAAGCTTATCTGTGCCACATTGCTGCTTCGAACAATACCCTTCAGGGTTTCTTTCACTTGTGGATGACTCTGAAGTTAATTTAGTTGAAATGGGTGGCACAACAATGGAAGACCTTGGATACTCACGCACCTAAGGGGCACAGCTATGGATATGGGTGTCTCTGGCAAAAACAGATACAGTGTCTGCCATGGCAACTTTTAATGCTACTCTTATATCAACACAAATTTACTAGTACATTTAGAAGTTATATTTTGAAAGAAGATTGCAACTGTTAATATACAAATTGTTTCACATCTACTGCATAAGGTTGAAAGTACATTAAATAAACATAGAAAGTATAGTAATTTATTGAAATTAAGAAAATAAATGGACCATATGACAAGGAAATACTTCAATGTTTATTTGTCTTTTTTCTGTCTTTGGTCGATTGCCTGTTCTCTTTGAAAGTAAGGTCGCAAGTTCTTAATCAAGAGAAATAAAGGAAAAAACCACAAGTATTGCCTAACAATTTTTTAATGGTAATTATTCTGTGAACTTTCCCACTAAAAAGAAATCACTAGCCGTAAAATCCTTAATACTGGGGGCCATATGACAAGGAAATATTTCAACAAATTTTTGTCTTTTTTTTTTAATCCATTACCTGAGTTCTCTTTGAAAGGAATGTAGCAAGTTGTTAATCACGAGAAACAAATGAAAAAAAAAACTCTTAAGTATTGCGTATCATTTTTATTTATGGTACGTATTGTAAAAAAGAAATCACTAGCTGTAGAATCCTTAAACTGGGCCTAGGTTCAATTTTTTGCAGGTTCTTGCTTTCAGAGATATATCTCCCCAAGCTCCTATCCACATCTTGATTATCCCCAAAGTGAAGGACGGATTGACTGGGCTTTCTAAGGTATCCTTTGATGCCTTTCCACTTCCAGATTATTGCACTTCTTTTTTACCAATAAAAAGTTACCACTGTTTTTTCTGATAGTATATTTACATTTATATTGATTTGTTTGCGAGAAATACATATTTTTATTTAGCACTGGTGAGAAAAAAGTTTGGCTATACAAGTGGATGGCCCATCAAGAGGTAGGGGTAGGCCTAGGAAAACATTTATGGAGGTCATTGATTTAGATTTGAAGAAATTTAACTTATCAAATAATTTGGTTCAAAATAGAACGGAATGGAGAAACAGAATTCATATAGCCGACCCCATTATGGTTGGGATAAGGCTTTGATGATGATGATAATGATGATGATGATGAAATATATATCTTTATTGATCTGGAGAAACAAATGAAAACAGAAGTCAATAAAAGAGAAACATCACTTGAAGCAATTCTACCAAGTTGCCAACATCATTTCTCATGGGCCAATTGTTGTTGATGTCACATCAGAAGTGCGGCCATCTTGAAGTTCCAATTTTGGTACCTCAAATCAGAATTGATTTGAATATATTGGCCCCATAACCGACGGTTTCTATAATATGCTTGTGATGCTGGACCATGCAAAGTTAAACTAAATAATGTCAGATCAGAAAAGTCTAATAAAACATAAAATAAGATTCAGATTGCATCTTTTTTATTGAATTTCAATTAGGGAATTATAGATGGATCAAGGCCTCACTACAATCCCATAATGCGAACCCTCAAATCTGAATTGAGGGTCTCAGTGGAAGAAAATTTCTTCCATAGCTTAGGGATCAATCACTGACAGGCATATTTGCTGCCCCTCCTGAGGATTTGAGAAAGCTAGGTTAAAAGAGGTTTTCAACAAAGTTGAGATGTGCAGAACTAGCTAACAAAGATTCAGATTTGTATTTTGAAACCCTTGCAGTTTAATGTGGCCCGAATAGTAACTAACAAACTTAAAATCTGAAACGTGTGCAAAGGAATCAAAAGTTTTGATCAAAAGGGTTCCAAAACCCTATAGTTGGGTCGACCAGGCTGGGTATAGCAAATAGGGGTTCGGCTGTGCATTGTTTGGCCTAATGAGGCTTGGCTATTTGGGGGTAGTGGCTGGAATGTTCAGCTATGGCTGGTTTAATGCTTGGGTAGGTGTGGCCAGGGAGAATAAGGTTTTGGGGAAGTTTGGCTATGGTAGATTGGGAATTGAATGGTTCGGCTGATGTTAAGTAGCAATTGGGCTGGAGGATGATGTGGTTTAGGGTTTGGGGATAGTCGGCCATGTGGATTTGGGATTTGGAAGTATTCAACCAGAGGTTTGGATGTTTTTGGGTTGTGATTTGTCTGGGTTAGCCGATTTGTTTGAATGTTTATGGCTTAGTTGATGTGTATGGCTTTGATGAATCTGATGGTTATCAGATGCTTGGGCAATAGGATGGCATGTGAAAGATTATGGCTTGTTTATGGTTGATTTGATGAAGATGACAGAACTTGGGAAGATGAAAACCAATGAAACCTCAAATAATGGAAAAGCAAAAGGAGCAGAAGATTAGCTGGACTTGCACGGCTTCATGCCGATGGCCCCATGCCAACGGTCTTACACCAGATCCACTCACAGGAGAGAAAGGCAAAAAGCTCGATTTCTTTGTCATTCATCATTACTCTCAAAAGAGCATTACAATACTTCAAACAAGCAAAAACCTAACCCCAGACTTAATCTCATCATTAGAAAGCACTCTAATGGTTGAGTTTAGAACACTTACATAAGACTTGAGGACCCTACATAATAACTCCAGTTATTGAAACAAATAAAACAAAACAAACAAAGAAAAGAAAAGAAAAATACAATCGGACCTGGACAACTGAGCCGTATGGCCTGTACGGTCAACTTGGCGCTCCCCCAATCCCAAACAACTTGGCACATCCGAATGTGGGTTTTTCCTGATGTTTGCCACACGGAATCTTTGTTGTGATTGTAGGTTAGATCGGACTAAATCCAACCATTGATCTTTATTAGAATGAAGATCCAACAGTGGATTTTTACCAGAATCATGAACCAACACTAGGCAGTGATCACCCAACCATAAAGGTGTCTGTGTTTTGGTCTTCTTAGACTTCTTACCTCAATTTATGAATTTGTGTGGGGGACCTTTGTTGTCTTCATCAGCTTGGACTTTGGAGCAGCACAAAACTGTCTCTTTTCCATGCTCAATAACTAGTCAGCGCCAATAACCTCTATTGCTCTGGAGAAAGTAGTGTCTCATCCAATGTTGTTTCCATTTTCTTCACCACTTCTAATTGCACTGGAAATATTTATGAATGTGATTTGGAAATTTCAAAACACACCATGGAGTCAATTTGTTGTCTTTATTTGCAGTGGGGAGAAGCTATCTCATTTCCAAGCAATATCAGATGCTTGCCAATTGTTTCACTTTATGTTGAACTTTGGACCTTTCAGTTGTATTTTTTTTTATTTTTCTTTTCGTTATTTTAATAAGATGCCTTGCAGCCTCAATTGATATTATCCAAAGTACTGTCTGAAGGTCAGAAAAGGAAAAGGATTTTCTGGCACTGCAACAATTCATTTTTATTTTTAAAATCTGTCAGCAGCTGTCTTGTCTGTAATTTCAGGAATTAACTGATTGCAAGTAGAGCCTGTCAAAAAAAAAAAAAAAAACAAGTGAAAAAATAGCTTGCATGGGGCCCAATCTCAAATTAAACCAAACCTTCAGCAAACATAAAAGTTAATTTTTTTGATGGCTACTTAGTTATCATTATTTTCATTGATTTATTGGTGTTCCCAGGCGGAGGAGAGGCACTGTGAGATTCTGGGCTACCTTTTGTACGCCGCCAAACTCGTGGCTAAACAGGAGGGCCTCGATGATGGCTTTAGGATTGTTATAAATGATGGACCAAAAGGATGTCTGTATTCTATCCTCTCCATTCTTGTAAGTTTGACCAAAGAACTTTTGGGCTTTTTGTCTGGCTGATCATTTGATGGTTTTTGCAGGTCAATCTGTATATCATCTGCACATCCATCTTCTTGGGGGGCGACAGATGACCTGGCCTGCTGGCTAATGTAGGTTTTGTGAGTGGGATTTAAAGGCAGCTGGGTAAGATGCATCCCTGTGCTCCTCCCTCTACCTAGATACTGTTGAAAAGATATAAAACATTCTGCTACTCTTAATTCTGATCTGTAGAACCACTGCAAAAAGTTAATGCTGTTGAAAAGGAATAAAACATTCTGCCACTCTTAATTCTGACCTGTAGAACCACTGCAAAGAGTTATGTAACCCTACTCAAAGATGTTCATGATTAATATCCATCTTATTGTATCTATGATGGAGCTGCTTATGAATTACATGATTTTAGAATGGGAGAATCATAGGTGTATGGCTTATGTCACTGAAACTTATAGTTTGATCCACCGTGAGTTTGGGGGCCAAGGGCTTATTAGTTTGAGCATACTTTCTGATGCACGTGATGAATGGGGCCAAAAATCTATGTTGTAATGTTTGGCACATTCTGTGGACTGATGGTGCATTCGTTTCACGTGCTGATTTAGGGTTTTTTTTTTTTTTTTTTTTGCATCACTTGTGGGAGTCCTGGAGCATCCTATAGCAGTGATCATGGCCTGGCCCGCTAAAGCCCCAAAATGCATTGGCCGTGATTTATTTTGTGTTCTTAGCCCTCAGGGCCGTGGACTGGATATGGACCAAATTTTTGGCTCTACACTTAAAAGGGCTTGACTTGGGCATTATGGTTGCTTAAAAGGCTTGGCCCTACATATTCAACATAGGCAATTACTCATATTGTGCACATGGGCTGCTTTTGGGCCTGTTGAATGTATCCATTCCAGCCTCAGCCTGAGTATTGAGCCAGACAACTAAAAGGGCTGGCCTTGGATAGCCTGGGGCTCATTCTACTAGGGAAGGAAAATTTTCCGTCAACCTAGAGTTCGAGACTGATCATTTATGTTTAAGTGATAAATTATATGGTTGATACATTCTATGGTGAGATCACCTACCACGGGAATGAAATTTGAATGAGTGTAAATTCACTAGGCCCTTGTGATGAGCCATCAGATACTGATGATGAGTGCTCACAGAAAAAGAAAGAGAGTACTGCGTTTTTCTCAAATGGTTAGATGCAACGTTAATGTCGGGGATTTGCTGAGGGTCTTTTTGGGCCTTCAACCCCAGATGACCAAGAAGGGATAGACTCTGGCCCCCTTCACCTCACTTGAGGTTTCTTTTTCTCATCTAAGGGCTCTCTCACCTCACCCGAGGGCTTCTCTCGTTGTCATGGGTTTGATGGGTCCCAGCCCCCTCAGCTGGGTCACCATATAAAAAATAAAAAACCCAAATGACTGAGTCCAAGATGACGAAGAAGGGATCGACTCTGGCCTCCCTTCACCTCACTTGAGGTTTCCTTTTCTCATCCAAGGGCTTTCTTACCTCACCCAAGGGCTTCTCTCGTTGTCGTGGGTTTGATGGGTCCCAGCCCCCTCAGCTAGGTCACCATATAAAAAATAAAAAACCGAAATGACTGAGTCCCATTTCAGATCGCATGGTCAGCGTGGTGGATCCCATGGGGACCTCACACACCAACCTATTTATCACACGGGTGGCCAGCTAAAATAAGGGAGTGGAAAATCTTCTCAAATATCGCTATCATTGCAGTAATGAATCCCGAATGTGGATCTTCAACGTGATACCGTGCATGTTACCATTGTATTTCTTTCTTTTGTTTTGAAATCAGATTCTCGCCAACTCTTTGTAAGTACTGTTTTTTTTTTTTCCTTTCCTTCTTTGCTCTTTCTTTGGTGTCACAGCTATAGCGGCGTTCGGCACCTCATACATGAAAGCACATTGTGGTGGTGGTGCTGGTCATTTAAAAGTTTTTACTTCCTATTGCTTAAGCCATTTCAACTTTTTTAAGACTTTAAAAAATCCCTTACCGACTATGTAATTGTGGCCAGATGCCCACATCCACTTGATTTGGACCATTCATCACAGGATCCCACTATTGAGTCTTGATCATTCAATTGCTTGTCCACTTTATTTATTTATTAGAATGCAATTACCAACTTGAAGACTTACAGATCAACCCTTAGGCACGTATGTGAGAGCGAGTTGCCAACACCTTTTGATCATGAGGCTATCTAGCTATCCGGGCCCATTGATAGGTCTTGACTGTAACCTTTCTTGGCTCTTTGGCTAAGAGGTCACGATAAAGATAGTCATGTTAGACAAATTTTCTCCTATTGACGGCCCAATGAAAGAGTGTGTAGTTAATATTGTCAATGTGTTGTGATTTTATTGTGTTTACCACATGTTCTGGTAGGGCCCACCTGAAGGTCCATGTGTACAACGGATATGAATAAACTACCATTTTTTAAAACACAGACTCACAGTGGACTCGTAAACCTCTTAAGGAGCTCGATCACACTCAGCTACACTAAGTTGAGTCGAGTCCAATCTGAGTCTGATCTTTTTAGATCAACAACAATGATGGGCTCTTTTGTCCCAATCTGAACTAGAACATTTGAGGCAGGGTTTTGCCTTTTGTATTTTTGGGTTGAGCTTGGGCTGACATTTCTTACCTGGTTAATAAATCGGTGGTGGTCAGGTTCACATTCTCAATGATCAATAAATGGGCTTTCTCAACTCAATAAATCGACCGAAATCAGCCCAGCCTGGCTGATTGCACTCTGACCCAATTAAAATTCTGCTCACATTTTTAACTTCAGAGGTGGGTTTAGATTCAGATTTTCAACTCAATTAACAAATGGGTCTGGTCCAGGTTGAGACCATCCATTTCATCCACATTGCTTAACCCTACTTTTCTCATAGTAGGCTTTCAAAAGCTATGACTCCTTCCAAATTCCAACTCCTACCGCTCTTCTTGACTCGAGCTTTCTGCTTTAATACAACGCAATAGAAGTAGTTGGCTGAAAATTTCAATCAATATCTTTCTTATTCCTTGCTTTGCATGCACACTTTCTTTAAAGACACCTTCTTGTCTTCAAACAAAGATGCTTCTAATCCGCTTCCTCTCCTGCTGAAAGGTATAGATTCCCCCACAAGAGAAAGGCCAAGTGTACAGCTTCCAGAAAGTGCTTGTATCTGAAAGAGAAATGATTGGTAGTTGGAACTGACTTATCATTGTTCCAGTTTGCCAATATGACCCTTATGTTGTTGAGGAAACCACCCAATTCATTGGTGATTGGTCAGCAGGGGCCAACTTGAGTAGGGTTTGACCCAAGCCCAAACCCACATGATCTGTCCCATGAAAATATTGGTTTTGGACCTAGGAAGTAGAAATGAATGGGGTTTGGGCCGTAGATTAACCAATATGAAAGGCAAGGGCTAAATGGGGCCCACCTTGGAGGAGGGGAGGGCGAATAGGAAGGATTATGAATGACTTGGGGCCCACCATGTCTCTGATACAAAAAGGAATTCAATGACAGATATATGGTCCTCAAAACAATCTTGACGAGTGTCAAATTGAATCTGGTGACAACAGGATACTAAGTGTTGCTTTGGGTAGGATCAGAAGTGGGCCCATGTTGGACCGAGTGGGATATGGGCCCATTTCCCTTCCACACTGTTGATCAGGGTTGCCCCAAGATAGCCCCCGATAAAAATATGACCTTGGGGCATCAATTTAAGCTAAATGTTCAATAGATACAATGTTGTAACTTGAGGGGTATATTCAAACATTAGCCACTACAAATACAAAAGTATCTCACATTGACATTCAAAGGGACTCAATTGGCCGTATTAGCCCACATGCATTGACCAAATAAAACAAGGAACCCATGGTTTAACGGGCACCAAACAGCAATGTTAGATGGAGTCTTTAATTCTTACATCACTCCTCTCTCTCTCTTTAAATAGAGGTCCCTTCCTCTACAAAGGTAGTTTTGCCACTTTCTTACCAGAGGCAGAGGCACCTTTCCATTCCTCAAATTATAATCTCCTCAACATTGTTAGAGAATATTCTGTTAACCATCAAGCTTGTAAGTGAAACACTCATTTCTCTTTTGTTGACAGACATGGCTGGTTCTTTATAAACTTCTGTTTTCAGCTGTTTTGTTATTCTTGATGCAATTGTTGCTGGTATGTCGTCCATTATCTTTAAGAGAAAGAGGAAGATGAATGGTTTAGAAGACTACAATACTTGATCAAAATTCTAATTTTTTTTAATGTGGGCAATCTCTTAAAATGATTGTGATTCTTTTGGGTGATGATATTCTATTGGATCTTGGAAAATTCATATCCTCATTGTATAATTCTTGGGTTTCTCAAGAAGTCAGTGCATTTTATCTGGTTAATCCAATTGCATATTCTTCTTTTTCAGAGCTTTTTTTATCCTATCAATATGGCCTTGGCATAAAAAGTTATACTTAGAAATTCCGAGCTGGCTATGACTGAAGATCTTATCTATTCAACTATGGGACAAGAAAGTAAGCACCCCATCTGCGGGTGTGTATATTACCACAAATTCCCATTGTGGTGTGAAAATTTCATGTTCATGTGGGCAGGGGATCACTCCCTTTAAGAAACATGTTGTTCTTTCCCATTAAGGTTGTTTTGGTGCATAAACCTCTGGTCCCTCTCTAAAATCTAACAGCAGAAAAATGCTGCCATTGATATAGAAATGATTTACACAGAATGATGCATTTGATTAACCAGGGTATGTTTAAATTTGCAAAGAAACTGCTTTTCAGGAAGAGGAGGATATTAAAATATAGTGTGTTCAAAATGATTCTGATAAATGAAGGCTGTCTCACTTGAGCCTTAAACATTTGCTTTGTCAGGGGTGTTCACAGAAACCATGTTAAACAAGAAACACAGATGCTTTAGAAATGGACCACCTTATATTTAGCATCCTTTGCTGTTGTTGGATTCATTTCGTTCTTAATTTGTTTTGAATCCAATAGAGGTTTGACACAAATTCAAAATCATTTAGTCAAATCAAACATAACCAGTCTGTAATTTAATAGTAACAATTGAAGGACCATTGATTGGTTTTTATCTTGGAATCCTCTAGTCAATCTCTTTGCCTTTTCTCCCTTGATCAATTTTTCAATGTAACCCATATTTGATTAATTATAAGAAATAAGAACTATCCATGGAAGATATAATAACCCTGTTTTCCATTTCCATTGCTGCAGCTGAACTTAACATCATGAGCTCCCAAGATCTGCTTGCCTTGGAAAGTCAAAACCATAGCTGCAACGACCATCATGCAGTGCATCTGAATTCCATGAAGAGATCATGGTCCACAGATTCTTTCTCAAGCAATCCAAGCTGCAAGTCCTGCGTGTGTTCTCCAACAAAGCATGCTGGCTCATTCCGGTGCAGGCTCCATCGCGTCTCATTTAATCAACAACATGCTCCTCCAGCCCCACCAGCCCCACACGCCAAGCCTTCAGGTCCACCGGAAGTGGTGGAAGCCAAGTGAATTGCTTTGCTTTCAGAGAATTCAACAATGATTTTGTGCAGCTTATCTGTGAAGTTGAAGAGTGCTCGTTACATATATATTGAGATAAGAAACATGGGTCATGAATCTGTTTCCCTTTTTGATATTGTAGGTTTGTATTTGTCGTAAAGTCCTGGATGGTTATCTTTATGATCATAGGAGAATGGCTTGTCTGTCTTTATATAGTTACAGTTCCTCCTTGACTAGTCCCATATGCAAGCTGCTCTGTCAGAAAGCAGAATATATTTCTTCTGAAATGTGTACTTGTCCTTAGTTTCTTTAGACCAAATGAAAATAAATTTGAAGAGAGAATATGTCATTTGTAATTTTTTCTTTTTTTTATAACAATTTTCAATTATTAGCTTATCCATACTATTGCGCGTAATTTTTTTTTAAATCAGTTATTTAGCTGACAGATAAAATAGACAATTAGTTCAGCAGTTGGTCTGCTTTCATTTTAATCAGGCCTTAGAAATGCCCATGAGCATTGTTTAAAAGATCTTTTTTTTTTTAATTCGCTTGAATCAGGTGAGTTGACTTAATAGGTCCTTGACTTTGACAAGTTCGAATGAATCTGACCAAGTCCAACTCGGAATTCAGTTCGACCCAGCAAAGTTACTTGACTTGGACTTTTCTGAGATAGTCCTGGAATCTCCAGCTTCAAAATTTTTTTTTGTTGAACCAGCTGTAGCAGATGTTGTGTTCACATCAAGAACCATTTGCGACATGTTATTTCTATGTTATTGAGAACATGATTTTAAGCAGAGTGAAATATTAGCTGAGATAATACCTCAATGATCGATGCCTAAAAGTTAGGATAGAAGCTGGAGCTCATCTGGTAAGTGAAATGGTTGTGTGAGTTGAGAGTGATTTGAGTTTAAGTTGCCAGTGAAGCCAAAATAATATAAGTGAATGCGAAAGAAGGTTGGGTTACAAGCTGACAGAGAGTTTTTATTTGTTTTTATTTTATTTTACTTTGTTAAATAATATACCTCAAAGCCAACCCCAACTTAGTTGGGACAACTGCTTTAAAACAAAATATAGTTAGGACAAGAGTTTGATAATGATGACTTAGTTAAATGGTATAACTCTTTAAGCTAACCCAAGATAATGGTGGTCAACGATGGTGAAATCATTGAAAAGTTTGAGGGAGTTCTACTGTCATCTTTATGCGCTTTTAGAGCATCTAATGGGGAGGCTGCCTTTTGTTGCGTTATGTTCTATGAAGGAGATTTTTATGTGCCAACTGGCAATGGAGCAATACCCACTTCTTCCAAAGAAGCCGAAATGAGGGCAATCATGCATGCTGCGAAGGTGGCCTGTGTTAGAGGTTTTGACAAGGTGATCATCTATGCCCATGCCTTAGAGGAGGTGAGGGAAATTAAGGTTGATAAGGAATGGAGTTTAGACGATTTGATTATGGACGTGTTGAAAAACGCTAATACTTTTGTTAATATTGATTTTTGCAATATACTAGAGGAAGTGAATATATAGGACAGTGCACGATATGGCTAGATTTGGATTCGGGGTGGGTCTTGATAGTTTGTGGTTAAACTCTCACCGTGTGGTTATTTTGAGCCAGTTGGTTTTTCCTGAAAAACATAGGTGGAGAATATCAACTTGGAGTACATAGTAAAATGCAACCCCCCCTCCTGCCTCTTCTGACTGATGTGAAGTGGAAAAGTGAAAATGAATCCATTTGATTGCGCCTATGCACAAGAATTTGCAAGAGAGATTTGGCTTAAAGTTATTACATGATCTGGGTCCTCATCTGCAAGTCATTGAAGTTGTTCAAAGCATACCTTCCACAGTTTACAGATATACAAATGCATCAGTGACCTCAGTTGCAAATACTTCATTAGACTTAATGAGTTAATATAGGGGCATTGGTCGGAGATCTCTCATGGCTGTTGGTTTTCTGTAACTTAAATTTTTATTTTCTAGTGCTTCTTGATATAGGTTTTTTTTTTGGGTAGGCAATGCGAATTCTTGGTATAGTACTTTTCAGTTTGCACATCCCATTTGATCAATGAACATGATGGAATAAAGGTAAGATGATGATGAATTAAAACATTGAGCCAGTAGCAAATTCTCCAAAACCGTTTTTGAATTGCTTTTGAATTTCAATATTAGAGCCGGTAAATGTTGTGAATGAAAATGTTGATTGAGCAGATTATTATTATTGTTGTTGTTGTTGAGTAGCATATTTGTGAATGGAAGATGAAGTGATCAACACAACAAATAAATAAAAACAGCCTAAGAAGAACGTAAGGAATACAGTTTCGTAAGAACTCATTAATCCTCAATAATAATAAATAAAAAACAATCACTTAGAGATTTCACAATCAAAAGCACCACCAAACAACCTGTACCGGGTGAGAGGTAAGGCTGCCAAATTAAGGAGCAAACCCCTCATTCTCCATCCAACATTTCACTCAAATAGAAGACCAACAGAATAGAGAATAACATGACAAGTAGATAGTGCAAGGATACGTGGAAATGACTCCGCTCTCACCAAATCACCTAGGGATAGGTTTAGGTAGTCCCCTTTGACCATTAGACCAAGTTAACCAAAAAGAAAAAAAAAAGAATTGAGATTTTGAGTGTTTGCCCGACAGTGATCCTGGGTGGACCACTCACGATCTGCCACGTTACCATGGACAGCTATGCCATAGTTGGAGTATGCTGTCCTTTGGTGACTGCAGATATAAAAATAAAATAAAATAATTTAAAAAGAAAATAGAAATTCACCATTCATCGAATCGAGTACTCCGCATCAATCAAAGCCTACTTTCTGTGGCCACAAAGCAGACCAAGTTAAATGAAAGAGAAAATCATTCACTTGATAAAGAAAATTTGCACTAATAAGAAAAGTATTCATTATATATGAAAATTTTATGGGAAAAACCCTTTAGATATTTAAGTGAACGAAAAATGCCCCAATAGACCCTCAATAGATTCGTGTGGAGGACAGTAGCCTTGTGGGCCAATTTTGTATTTTTTTAAACTATGGCCGTCTAGCGCCAATATCGACAATCCTTTTTTTTACTCTGAATATGAACATCGACCTTAGTGAGATCTCCTTCCCGGGTGCATTTCCACCACATTCAAGTACTGCAAGAGTTTTTTTTTTTTTTTTTTTAAACAGCACTGCGTTTTTAGCTGGTGATGCAAATGGGTAGGCCACTCTTGACAAAAGTTGAGGCAACAGCAGACGAAGGCAAAATAGAGGTTGGAGAAGATGATGGCATGTTTGCAAGAGGAGAAGATATAGTGATGGTGTGAAGATTCTAGTGAAGATGATGACTTGTTTTACATGGACGCTAGGTTTGATAGGGCTTTTTATACTACGAGAAGAAAAATGGAATGACAATAGGGTGAAGATCGATTATGGTGTTGGTGAGGAAAAAGATAAAATTGCTTGTTTGACTGGAATAACGATATGGGATAAAATAAGAGATGAAGATTGGTGTTTGGTGGTATTGAGGATGATGAAGGTGTTAAGGACGGTGGGTTGGACCAAAAATGAAGTAGAGATATGGAGACAGAGGAAGGCGAAGAGGAGGAAAGAAGAGGCACGATAGTGTAATGCGTTCAATCAGTCTACAATGGGGACCATGGATTGGACAATCAGAGAGGTTGGCAAAAATGGTTTCGTTTACTTGCAACCCATCCTTTCAAACGGGTATAATTTCAGATCCAGATTGAGCCTCTTTGGAGTGGCATCTCTGCTTTCCCCACAAATCTTTCCCATGGTAACTCTTACTGAATGCTAATTGGTTTGTTGGTTTCGAACTGTTTATTTTTAAATCTCATGTACTGTTTGCCATATCACGTTCTTAGGATTCATTTGTTTGGAACATCCACTATTAAGGCCCATGCAATGAGGGGGTCCCAACTCCCAACCCCTTACAGCTGGGTACCAAAAAAAAAAAAGAAAAAACAACTAAAGTCCGCTAAACATATTTAGTGTTTTTTGGAGGTTAAGAAGAAGAAAAGAAAAAAAACTCAAATGATCTTTTGGCAAAGGTTATTTATTGGTCCACAGGCGGCATAAAAATATGGTTGAAGAATCAGGGGCAGACCCTGGATTCATTTATGTAACCTTTTCCACCAGTTTCTTGGTGAGAGTTCAAAACCATGAACTGCCAACTGTATCCTAGACATAGTTTTCCTCAAACATACAATACCCGAGACTACCAAACTCATCTTACTCTTTATTAATGAATCTATGGACTTGTTTTACTTTTTCATGTCAACAACTATATGCCACTATCCTGTGTGTCTCCTAAACTAATCCACCCTGTTTCTTTCTTTTACCCAAAAAAAAAAAAAAATCTGCCCTTTGCCTTCACTCTCTTTATATATATATGATGAAGATTTCTTTGCCTTTCACTCATTTTCCAGAACACAAAATCCTGACCCAGATGGCTTCTCTTGTTCTTCTCTTGAGTGAGTTACTCCGACCTGATAAATCAAACCTGATAATCTCTAATTCAACTCAGGTGTCATCATCTTGCTCTCACATTGCATTGGCTGCCTCTACAGGCAAATGGGATGGAAGAGAACCAAGGAGCAAATCACCAACGAGCGACGATAAAGAAATTGCTGAGATTTTATCAGAGATGAAGGTGTCTGTTGACTTGATTTGGCCTTAGAGACATTTTTATCAATTCAATTACTTAATTTTAGCGAGGTCTCGTAAAGTTGTTTTTAGCATGTAATATTTGAGATAGGTGTGTTACGTTTCGTGCTAGTTAGGAAAATTGAGAGGTGCTCCATAAATAGTTTAAATATATGAGCTGATTCATAGATGTTGATAAAGATGGATGTATATATTCATGCAAATCAGTCTTAATTATTCTACTTTTGGTCAGCTTCTGATGTTCTTGTCCCATTGTTTTTTTTATTATTTTTATTTTATTATAGGAAATCATATAGGTATTATTAATGATATATTAACATGGAATCAATAATTAGATATTGTTTAATCTAATTGGGAGACGAAAACCGGAAAACATATAAATACTATTGATGAGAGATCAATATGAAATCAATGATTATATATTGTTTAATTTGTCTTGGAGACGAAAGCCACTAGACAGACATCTCTTCTACAAACTAAGCATGCCTTGCAAGCAAATGGGCCACTATACTTCCATCTTTACATGCATGTAGAACTTCGAAACTCTTATAAGAATTCAGCAAAACTTTATCTCGTCAACCAAATGACCATGTTTAGATAGAATTGGAGAAGATTTTTTCAAAGTCTCTATTACATGTAACAATGTGATAAATCATCTGAAGACCCTTTACGGCTATCAAAACTTTGCATCCTCAACTTCTTCAACTCAATTTTCTATCATACTCATAGCCATCAACATCTCACCCCTCTTATTTCTAAGTACCGTACTTACACTCGCCTTTTGAATCTTTTTGAATAACGCTCCATCCACATTAAGCTTTAGAACATTTGCCGGTGAAGGTATTCACATTAAAGCTGGTGAAGGTATTCACATTAAAACTTTCTCCTTGACAAAGGTCTTGTCCCATTCAATGCCGCGCTCCATTGATTTTAGTGGTGTGACTTGACGTGCATTTTTTATCTTTAAAATACATTACCAATATAAGAAAAGCTTTCACTTGAAAGGACCCCCCTCAAACTAATGGTCCTTTGTGCCCTCTTAATTAATCCTCAGCCTAAGTTGACAATAATCGGACTTCAAGAATTAAAACTAAAAAAAAAAAAAAAACAACAACAACAACAACATTGATGCCTATGGGAGGATGATCCGATCAGGCAAGTCTTTTGATGAATATTTGGTCTAAATCTTTTCAAGCAAATCAGCATTATTGCATCATTATATGTATGTGATCTTTTGATGGGTATATATATATATTTTTAAAGTTTAATAGTACTCCTAAATCAACTTATACCCATATGCTTATTATAAAAAGCTTAGGTCGTGCTCACAATAGGTGAGTACTGCGTGTACATATGCCTAATGGGTCTCACTTTGTAATCCATCCAAGTGGATCACAAAATAGAGACTACCTGGTGGTCTCCCATATCAAGTTTTGAAATTAATTTGAAAATATTGTACTGTTGAATCAACTATATACTTATTTTGAATGGTGAAGACTTATTCATTCTTGATCAAGTTGTTGGGATGATGATTTGAGCCTTATCACCATACATAGTTAGGTTAGAGAGGGGGTGGAGTCTCATCCTTGTGGGCCCCACAAAAAATGGTGTACATCTTCTCGTGAGCACCGGTGGTTAGGTGAGGAGGGCCCATGCTTATTCATTGGCGCTGCTAGCTGGTAATATGTGGTGAAATCTTGACCTTCCATCAAGTGTTGTTAAACAAGGGGTGGGATAATTTAAGGGGGCTGATCTTTTTGCTTTCCATCAATCTTCCACCCTTTGATAGACATACATCAAGTGGGCTCCACTGCTAGCAAAAGAAAATTTTCCAAATGATGGTAAAGTGAAACCTTGGCCTTTCATCAATTCTTGTGCATTTCTTTGGTATCAATCAATGGATTTGATGGCCGATAAACTTGAATTTCAAGATCAGGACCATCCAAGGAAAGGACCCACCAAATGACCATTAAATCAGTCCACAAGCCAATCCAATCGCAATGTTTCCATCCAACCGTCAGATTAGTTTGCTTCAAGGCCCATCACGTGATGAAAGCGGCTTCGAGAATCTAGACCATCCGTCGACGGTCATGCGGACACCGTCCTTAATTCACTCCATATCAAAATCGGACGCTATCCAGCCGCTTGAAGTCAAATGGATGGTCCAGATGAGATTCTTAAGCAACTCTCCCTTTCTTTCCGAAACCCTAAAAGGGTGACACCCGCAACACCCTAACCCTAAAATCCTCCACACGGGCGTATATAACCTCCATTCTCATTCAGAGTTTCTCACTTCTTGAAAAATCTTAAAATTTTTCTTGGTTTCTTTGTAAACCCATCTCTCCATAAGGCCCAAGAAATCAAAACCCTATTCTCTGATTCCTTGTTGTTGTCCTTTTTGCTTATCTCTTCTCTTGTATTCTCTTTCTCTTCATCTTTATTGGGCACATGATGAATCTCATTTTAATGGGTAATTTGCATCTGAGTTTTCCATTGATGCTATCACCTTGGAGATCTGATGCCCATCTCATTATCCTCCCATTTCTCTTTTCTTTTTCAAAGCTTTAATTTATGGGTTTTTTTTTAATCAAGCCTACCATCTATGTTTAGTGAAATCTTGTCATTTTTAAGTTATATTATTATTTTGGTTGTTGATGTGCCTTTGGTTTGTTTTTCAGAAGAATCTTGTGCTAACTAGATGGTGTCCATTTGTTAATTTCCTCTAGGGACTTTATATTTTTAATGTTCTTTCATGTCCAATTTTTTATGATTTGTTATATGTTTTTTTTTCCTTATTTTTTTTTATTTTGAAGTGCTGTTATAAGTAACTGTTTGTGATACATAAATCTCAACATAGGATTGATTATCATGTCAAATCTGTCATTAGATTTGGATTTTGTTAGTTCCTTTGATTGGGTATTATTTTTTAATGGTAATTTTTTTTTTGTGGAATTGTTGGGACTTAGAGAGAGTGAGGTGATGATTTACATTGTTTCCCTATTGGTTTGATTGCCAATATGATGGCATTCATATGTATTAGCTCTATCTGATCACTCTCTCTATTAGTTTAATTTCTTCCATCCAGTTGGAGTGGAAAGTGGTGTGGGAGATTTGAACGTAGAAATATTCTACTTGTGAACCTGTTTTTAACCACTTCGAACATTTGAGTTGAATCTGAAGAAGGTGGAATTGGGAAAACAGAGAAGTTGATCTAACGATACACAGGACTTTCCATTTTTTTTTAATTGATTGGCTACTTGGTTTAACTAATCAATGTAATCGGTTGCTTTGGTTTAACAAAGGTTAATTTTGCTTCTGGGTCTGACTAATCCAGAGATTAGTCTTCTTGGGTTTAATTAATCAAGGTTATTTTGCTTCTTGGTTTTGGCTAATCACGTAATTGGTCTTCTTGGGTTTAACTAAACAAGGCAATTAGTTGTGATCTATAAGTTTATGAGTTCTGATCTATAAGTTGGCCTAAAATTTCTACAGTTTTTAATTCCCAAAAGAAAAAAAGGAAATTTTGACAGGGAAGATGTCTGAGAAATAACAAGTATTTTCTGAATTCCTATAAATAAATTGGCCTAAAATGCTCATTTGAGTCCTGCAAAGCTAAAATTATGAGAATTTTCATAATTTTGGCATTCTATTCTAACAAAGAATCCAAATGCTCTCAAGAGCATCTCTTCATTCAGTCAGCCGTCTACCCTTTTTAGAAGAGGTGTGCGGTTATTTCATTTATTTAACTATAAGGTTTCATTTCCTGCGTGGTCAGTTTCCATTATGTGATTGAGATGAAATGTGCTTTTACTTTAAAATCATTTGTAATCCGATTTCTTCAATAAAACTTTTCCAATAAAAATATATTTTTTGCCTTCATTTTTTTCCATAGAATGTTTTGAATTGAGGATTTTACAGAAAAATCCATGTCCTTGCACAAAAAAGGACTTCACAGTTTTAAGTGTACAAAAAAAGTTTTAGATACCCTTTATGCGGACTATCTCACAGTTTTAGGTACGTTTTTGTACATACCCTTTATGCGGAAGGAGGAAATTAGATATTCTCATGAATAATAATAAAAGTAAATGCTTGGATACTCCAAATCCTACACAAATTAAGAAATAAAATTCGTTTATAAAGCTTAATTAATGAAAATGCTTAGATCGACAATTTGAATACCTTGAAACATTAGATGTCACTTTCTTTTTTTGTATCAAAAGGGGTGGGGTCGAAATAGAAGGGGTGGGGGTGAAGGTGGGTGTCGTTTTCATACAAAAGATGGACAAAAGGCTGGGTGGAGTGGAGTGTTGAAATATGAAGAGAAGGGTTGTATGGAGTAGTAGAGAAAGGATGTAAATTTAAACGATGAAATGGGAGAAGAAATCTAATTGTAAAGAAAGATAAATTTTTCTTTGAAGAATACCATTCCCTTTTCTACATAAAAGGGTTACACAAGTGTGCTGTTAGGTTTTTGTGTATTTTTTTTTAATTTCTTAATCAGATCCTAAAAAAAAGATAAAAAGAGTACTAAGGAAAATACTATGGAATTCAAATCATAGGAAATATAATTGTTCCAGGCTCATGCACTACTCATTCCGGCATCACTCCATAGGATGACTCTTGTGAAGGCTCTCGGATTTTAGACCAAACCCAGATATGGAACCCCCAAATTGAAACGCTTATCATATACATCATTATCCATGTCAATTTGGATTGAACGTGGGCCGTTGACAGTGTCTTTGGTTGTAATGCAGCCCATATCTAGTTTAACAACGGACTGAGTTAAGATGATGTTTTGACCTGGATATTGTTAAACTTATTTGCATGGCCTCGTGGGATTATGGGCCGCATTTTCCAAAACAGTCAAATTTCATGGCATAATGTGAATTGTCAAAGTTTAAGCTGGAAGGTTTTTCAACTGGAAATAGAAATTAACGGCACCTTTCTCTTTTCAATGGGGCCATGGTCCTTCTAAGATGGGGCAGACCACATCAACAGGTCTATAGACCCATTGTCATCTGGTTTCAGGATTACGAACTCAAGGCCAAGAGACATTGCACATGATTTAGCAGATACTATGATGTTCATGTGGCACAATTGGAAGGAGCAGCTTAAGTCTCTACAAAAGAGCATTCATGTACCAGTGAACCAGACTTTACTTGAGAGATTTTTTCCCATGCATTGTGAGAACCATGATGTTGCTCCATCCAATAATTGTTGGTCTAGCAAATCCTGCAAAGAGCATCTACAGAGGAAATTGAGGATGCACAAGTTCGGCCAAATTCAGAATGCAGAGGAAGGGATAAGTTTGAAAGGTCCCCTCTACAGTTTTTCCATTCACATTTCAAATTTGTAAGGACAAACAAAAGTGTACAACTGAATGCTAACTAATTAATAAAACTGGAACAACAGATTGCTCCATTGTAATAGATTTATTTCATTACATAAATTGTTTTTTACTGCATACATTTCCAGCCCCAAAATACTTGTACAGGATATCACCTTAATACGAAACTGCAGTTTTTGCTATGATATGCTATTTCCTGTGGATGGCATCGGGTCCAAAATTGAAGCCTACCCAATGCTCAGGGGACAAATGATGGAGCAGTCACAAGGCTCATACATTCACTAACCCAAAAATTAAAGTCCACGTTAACTCACATGTTGACGCAGATGTCAAAATATAGATAACACTTAACTCTCAATTTTTCTCATTGCGAGATCCGGACTGGCCTATGTGGCTTGGGTGCTGAAATAAATGAGAAAAAATTAAAAGGTTTTATATAAGCGTGAGAAAGAATTGAGTATGAAATTAATAGGAAAATAAAAGCTTTAAAATATATTAGTAAGAAGTCCCTAAATCATATTTATACACAATTATAAATACACCTTTTATATCACTAAGAATGGTTCCATTAAATAAGAAACAACTATAAAGCTGAATTGCATTGATAAGTAGATTGGTTTTATTTACATCCATGAACCAAGGCAGCACTAGTAGTGTTATTGTTGCCATGGAAACTGCTAAACTCAATCATGTCAGTACTTTGTCAAGTGTCGGTCTAAAAACCCAAGTAATGGTCAACCATCAAGAACTTGGCATACTTTATATACGAATGGTACTCTGGGAACTAGTCCTGATGCTAAAGTGATCCTCAGAATGCAATTTGCTGAATTATAAAACCATCCAAAGAGGGAATCTTACAAGACAACATAGGTTTTAAATTTTGGATGTTCACATAAGTGATCCATCATCTAGAAATGAGGTGGTGGATCTAAAGAGGAAAGATTAACTACACAATATGATGCAATATGGCACCAAGGAAGTTGATTCCACAGGTAAAAAAACAAAAGCATCCTCAATGAATGTATAGCAATCATATGGGCCATACACAAGAAGTAGTAAGGAGTGTGATATCTGTGGTCATGTGAATTCCGTGCTGGAGTTCGATTGCACCAAGGGTCTGCTCCAAGCCCTTCTATTTTTTTGGTGATAAAGAACGTAATGGCAGATATGTAAGATTGAGTTTCATACTGACTAATTAGTCCGACAAGAAAGTAAGTTGTGGTAAATTAGAAATTCAGAGGACGGTATTTGAGTCAAATGGATTAACTCAAAAGATCAAAGAGAAAATATAAAGACTGCAAATCCAAAGGATTGGGAAGTAGAGAAGTTAATAAGGTTAAATTGTTTTCAACTTAGTCCCACACAAGGTGCCACTTCCATTAAAGGAAGGTTTGAGGTATTTATTTATTTATTTGTTGATAGGATCCAAGGGCCAAGCACATTCCACGTAAGTTACAAGACCTAGAGGGGACTATACAGCTCCATTCGATTGCTTTAAATAAAAAATAGCAACATTAGGTTGTAAATCTTATGTCAATCTCCCTGTATCATGGAGATAAGATTGATTACCTTTATTTAGGCAATATGATTAGTGATTGATTACCTTCAATTAGGAGATTGATTAGGGATTGATTACCATGACTTGAGGTAATTGAGTAGTAATTAATATCCATGACCTAAGGTAATTGATTATTAATTGATATCCATGCTTTAAGGTAATTAATTAGTGATTGAATAGTTTCTATGTTTGAGACAAGGAATTCTACTAATATCTTGTATCCCTCTTTATGAAAAGGAAGAAGAAAATTATTCCCCAAAACTCTGTGCTTGCACAAGGAGTTCGTTCATTACCGAATTAAGCAATCTTATCATCATCATCATCCAACCAGTATCATAACATTGTTTTTTATGACACTAAATTTTATGAAAGAAAAATGAACAAACAAACGAGAAAACAATGAATACATAATAAAAAAGAAAACAAAACAAAAATACAGCCAACTAAAAAGGAGGAGGGTTTGAGTTAAACATAACCAGCAGAGACAAGCCATTAGAGTTGTATGCAATTGTTAAGTGGCACTTTTGTCAAAAGGACACTTCTATAAAATATAACAGTTAGACCAACTTAGATGTATGAAGCTAAATGTTAGGCAACAAAAAAATGAGAAAAAACACATACTAAAGTTCATGCAAATTAAATAAGCATATTAATAAGGACATGCGGCAGGAATTAGAATAAAAGACTGGATTAGGAATGAGTATGTAAGAGGAAGCTCCAATGGAATAAGAAACTGAATCATCTTTTGGGACAGTTTCACCCACTTACAGAAGGCCAGAGCTAGCCCCTATAAGCTGCATCAAAGGGTTACATGTGGCACAAGTGGGAGATGAATAAAGACAATAGCGTCAAATAGGGTCGAGACGAAGAGTAAAACTTGCAAAAGGTAACCCTAAATAGATTGTTTAAGGTGTCAATGATGATGATAAGGGTGATCCCTTCATAGAGATTTCGCAAATGTAAGGCTCATATAACCAACACTTTATTACACTACTTTCTTGTTACATAATTAGATAAATAAGAGTTTTCATCATACTTTCCTAGAGTTTGATCGTAGAAACTTTAATAGCCCACCCAAAATTAATGGGCTTAAGGCTCTGATGGTGGTGGCGGTGATAATGATGATGAGCTTTTTCTCATTTTAAAAAAAATTAAACAATAAAGTCGATCTTAAATTCCAACAGCATTTGGTCCTTGAATTAGATTTCAGACACATTGTCGTAATTTTGACAAAATGGCCTAGAAACCAGTGAAGAACATAAATTTGGATTATGAGAATAGCTGGATGGGAAATCATTAACGAGGAGTTTAATAATTTGCATAGATATCATTCTCCACAAATGAGAAGCTTGTATGGTCTCTGGTTAAGCTTGTATGGTCTCTGGTTCTTCAAAGGACAAAATTCTAAAATATTGGTCCCCTCCATATGGTTTCTTGTAGCTCAATGTGGATGGTGAAATGAAAGGTAAGCCAGGTGGTCTTGCAAGTATTGCAGGTGCCCTTCGGAATAACAAAGGGGGAGGTGCTTTTCATGTTTTCTAAGCACGTGGATCTCAGGGAGTCCAATGAGGTTCAGGTGTTTTCTGTTCTCGAAGCTTTAATGATTTTCTTGTATTCATTTCATGGCAGGGTAATTATGGAAAACGAGTCCACCAATGCTATTTCTTGGTTAACCTCTAGGAAGAGGGCCTATGGAAATTCAATTTTTATTTTAATGAAATAAATTCTCTCTAACCATCGATTCTAGTGGATTTAAACATATAAGAAGATCGCAAATGGAAAGGCAGAGGCTTTGACTAGGCAAGGGGTGAGTTTTAGTGTTCCTCTCATGTAGCTTTTGTTGTTTCTAGTTCAGGTCTAATCTCTTATTCCCTCTTGTTTTATTCGTGTGGACCAAACAAAACAAAAAAAAAAAAAAAAAACTAGTTAAGCAAATGATGATAGTTACTCTATTAAGCTTGAATATAAGAGATACAACATGAGCAAATACCATTGGGATTTCCCTGATCATAGAAACTTCGTAAAAGAGAGATAGCCTCTGATGCCATGATTCCTCCAGTGCATTTGAAACCCTTTTCTTGAAAAGCTTTCCTACTGCCAAAAGAACAGAGAACTTGACACTCATCATAGAGGAAAATGATGTTGTAGGCTTGTAGCTAATGTAAAATGAAGAAATATACAGTGTTCATATGAGCATTTGCTTGGCCTAACAAATTGTCCATGTGGGGGCTACCTTCTGGTGAGTTATGGTGGGCTCACAGAAGACAACACCCAATAATCCTCAGTAAACATGAACATCTAGCTGTCATTGTCCACGTTCATGGTATGGGTCATCTGATGGGAGATGCAAATGCTTATGGTGCATTTGGGTATGTGGCCCACCAGATTTATAGCATATAGAGTAACACAACTGAATCTATCTAAAAGAGAACAGACTTAGCAGGTCGATGATAGTTAATTTTCTACATGGAGAACCTTGGAAATTGCTCAGCTGTACGTGCATGTAGTGATAAAATGGACCCACAACCGCCAAATTTATCGTTAGCACAGCCATAATAGACTGCTCTTATTCCTATTTAAGAATGAGAAAACAAATAACCAATTCAAACGTTAGATTTAAACAGGCAACTTATATATGCATTTGGATGTACCCAAAATTGCAATCAGTTCAAATCTTCTCGCAGGAAGAGAAGATCATCCATTTTATCTTGCATTTGGGCATAGAAATTAGAATCCACATTAGGTAAGTGAGATACAGACACAGTTCTCCCCCTACTCACTAAATCTATATCAGATGCTAATATTGGTTTGGACTCTGCAGTTGAAAAAGCAGAAATATCTTTCCAGCCAGTGTGATCACCAATTTCCACACTGCGCCAAATTCATGGCATAATAATCATTCATTTTGTCATATTACACACTGATTTCCAATTTAAGGAGCAAAGATGGTGACGGACCAGGTTAAAGGGGCCTCTACTAGGGTTTGACTTGAGAGTTGTTTTGTTGGGTCTGCAGCAGGTATAAATCTACAAATTTTCATCCAAGTCAGGTCTAGAGCAGGTTCAGGTTTCAGTTTGCCCCACCCCACCCTGTCCATCACCCATCTATATTCTATTCTATAAAATAAACAAAGCTCTCTTGGTGCAGTCTGTATTTGAAAAAAAGTGACACTGGTGACTGGTGAGATTGCAGGTTCAAGTCCCTCTTCATGTAGACATGTGTTTATAAAATATTTTTCAAAGTTAATATCTTGAATTTTTTTTCTTAAGATAAAGGTAGTACAACCAGACCCAACTCATACTTGTCACAAGGCCGGTTTGGTTATCACATATCAGAAACCCATCAGGGTTGGTGTTGGGTACAGGTTTGGTTGGTGTGAGTTGGGGGCAGATTAGGGTTTACCCACCATGAATACAAAGCCAACCTGTAGTCATTTCTATAGGTAGGGGTACATCCAAATGTGTCCTAAACAACTGGGTTGATGAGCAAACCAAGAATGGACAAAGCTGTGGCACACATAATGCACGGTTCACATGTAACATAAAGATCACATCTTGAAAACTTCTCTGCAACTTCTAGCTGTGACAAGGCAGATTTTTGCCACTGCTCAAGTAGTACGTCAATTGCTTCCATCTCAGCATGCCTGGTAGCCTGTACATGTAAAATCAGTTTATCATTAATACGCAACTGGATCAACCCAAAGCGAAATGAAGTGTTCGAGAAAAACTACTATCCAAAGGCCAAAGCCTCCAACAGTCTATAATTGACTATGAATTTGCACTTAAATTTCACAAGTTTAGGCCTTCAAAAGGATGAGGGTAAGACCTATCACGGGATGTCTGCCGATGGTCAACAGAGCACCAGACTATCAATTTAAGCATTTGGCAAATATGCAATGCTATGGCCTGTGAGATATCCATCCATCCATCATGATATACACTTTAGAACACACAATCAAAGATCCTAAAACTATACTTGTCGAACTGAAGACAGTTACGTAATTCTAGAAACATCCTAACATTAGATAAGGAAAAAAAACTACGTTCCAGACAAGATGATGCGTCAAACAGATACATACAAATGATCCAATTCAACTCAGTTCACAAGGTACTACAGGAGTTAGATCATTCAACTTATGGTGCCTACTGTAGTCTGCAGGTGCATCATGGGCCATCTCCAATGAGTAGGAAAAAAATGCCAGATGATCCTAGCTGCAATTAAGGACTTAAGGCAAGAAATTTCCAAAAAGGACACACAGCAGTCTGCAGATGGGTTACGGGCCATCTCCAATAAGGACTAATTGAAATCTGATTGTGGCTGAACTTTTTTAATAACCATTCATGGGTAATCCTCAAAAAGTCCTTTGATCATGGACAGGATCGTGTACCATTTGTGGTAGGGCTGACCAGATAGACAATTGGCCTGAGGATCAACCAGTGTGTCATGTGGGATATGGAGTGCTTGATAGCCAACTTAGGTATAAGGTCCAAAATCATTGTGATTTCCTTTGGCTACCAAGTACCAAGTACCAATACTGCGAGGCATAAGCAACCAGATTACTAGACAGGATATAGGAGTTCGTCTACAAGATCATTGTGGAGATCTGATAACAAAAATATGAAAATATCTAGATGAGAAAAACTTTTAAGAATCTTACTCTGAGAGAGAGAAAAAAAAAAGTCTGAAGCACATACATTTCTTGTCTCAGTAGTTCTGTTACTCCCAGAAGCAATGACCTTTCCATCCTCCACAATCACACAACTGGGAGAAGATATCAAAGAAAGCAAAATGGAACAAAAAGTAGATTTCAGGAGAGACAACCATCAAAACTTCTATGACAAAACACCTCAAGAGGAACTTTTAGCTACTTAAGATATTGTGTTTACAAGGATTTTAGTCATATACTTCTAGTGTTATCTACTAAAGACGTGCTTATAAACTGATAAAAAAGAAGATTTATGTTTATAAGAGAGCGCAAAAACTAACTCAACTTCTACCTTATGCGTGGAATATTGCAGTAAGTTTTATAAGCAGGGACAATGTCTAAGAATATACAGGAGGAAAGAAGAATGAAAGTAACTATTGAGGGCCAAACTGGAATTTCAGCTGACCATGTCCACTGGGCCAATCCGACCCAAATCCATCCCCCCATACCATTATCTGAACTGATTGTAAGCTAATCAGATCAGCGTGAATCCTTCTCCAACCCAGTCACTAGTCAAGATCATGGGACTTGGACTTGGACTAAATGAACAACCTAAAGTGGGGTCCAAACTGGATCCAAGTTGGCCATATTCAGAGGGTAATTGGTGTAACTTAGAACCACTGAAAATTCCATCAATGAGATAAAAATGCACAACTCTACCAATCACTAACCCAACAACAATGGAATAAAAACAAGAATTTCATCGATTCCTACTACATCTGCCAAAGATCATAAAATCCACAAGTAATTTAAATAACTTTCTTTATTGGCAAAACCAATTACTGAAAGTAAACCATCATTTAGTAATATTTACCAGATATGTGAATGCCCTGTATTATTCTTTCCACTACATCTGTGATGCAACCTTGTCATTAACCAAAACAACCAATATTCCATGTACTCTACTGATTAGGAAAAGAAGAAAGGCAACATCATAAAATAGTATACATCAAAACTCACTCAGCTACAAATGACAATGATGCATGGAAATACACACGCACGGATAATAGGTGAAAACCAGCACATGCTGATGAGCTTACCCAACAGGTACTTCTAGGTTGTGTAGGGCGAGCTTTGCCTGTGAATAAAAAAAAAAGAAGAAACAAACATCAGACGTAGGGAGGGTAATATAAGGGTCTTGAATGCTTCGTCTTGGTGTCTTTAACTCTCACTTAGTGACTTAGGTAATTACGAAAAAAAACTCACATAGGGTGACACAGCCTGGTCTTGAGCATGACTTGGCTGAGACCCAGCCCATTTAAAATTCTATATAAAAAAGGAAAAAAATACTATGTTTGCCTATTGTGAACCAGTATGAATTTGGGTTTAATCTACGAAGGATCAAGATTTATGCAGTAAGTTCACCGTCCACATCATCACAGTTACGTCAACATCACAGTTACTTCAAAGAAGACTAAACTACTTAATAAATAATCCATGTTCATATAATGCTGCACTTTAAATAACTTAAAGCATGTGGCGGACTGACATACAACCATGGGCGGAACTAGAGGGGGGCCAGCAGGGGACATTAAAAAAATTTTCCAAAAACCCCCCTTCTAATTTTTGCTATTTTTATAATTTTTTAACATTTGGCCCCCAAATTTTTTAGAAAAGCCCATATGTATTTTTGAAAACTACATTCATTTTCTATGTGGCCTTCTACAATCTTTTTTTTTTCTCTAAATAGTGGCCCCCACAAGGAAGAATTCCTGGGTCCACCCCTACATACAACAATTCCAAGATGGAAGCATTGGTACAAACCACAATTGTCAGGTTCATAGTTCGGAATTTTGGGTTGGTTCACAACTTTTACCGAAAACATGGCTCTAAATGGGGCGAGTGGAATACTAGATTGTGCAATGCCTGAATAGATGGGCTATGGCTTTGACGATAATGGCGATGAAGATGACTCAGTTCAGTTCATATGGTTCTGGGAAACAACTAGCTACCTTCGCAAACTTACTTATGGTACAGGAACGAATATGCAAGATAGATGGGCTATGGATTTGATGATGATGACTCAGTTCAGTTCATTCAGTTCTAAGCATCTACTACCTACCTTCACAAACTCTACATGTGGTATTGGAAACAAATGTGCAAGACAGGCCCACTTCTCATCAGACCACTGAGTAATATTGACCCGATACTCTACCTACAGAAGAGGTGGGCCACATTGCAAATTTTGCTGATCTTATCAGTTATCACAAACGAGGAGCAGGGTTGATACTATATAAACATTCGTTATATCACCATTACCATCATCACATCATCTTCATCATCACCATCACTACCACCATCATCAACAACATCATCACAGCTGAAGTCTTATCCCATCTATCTTGATTCAGCAGCATGATCATTTGTTATATAACCAATATATCAAGCCTTCTATTACAGTGCACATGGCATAGGTCGCCATTACAGTTTTAAAAGATAAGAATGGACAATTGGGTTGGACCCGACTGAACCAGTGTGTCACACGTCCAATCTAAACCAATCAGTTCAATTAGTAAAAAGCTACCAAAACTGGCAACCATATAAATGGGCTTCGAGGGTGAGAATTACAATTTACATGTGGATGATTAGATAAAAGTCCAACAACAAATGGTCCATACTTAAATATAAAAAGTAAATAAATCATCTACCCATTCAGTAGATTATTTTCCTCATTATCTAAGGTTCACAATTAGCTCCTAAAATAGCTCACAGCAAGTCCCACCACTTTCAAGTGTGGGTCTCTATCTTGGCTAAGAGTCCACTGTCATTGAGTTTTAAGAGAATACCTGCTCTAAGGCAAGCTTCATATATGCGTGCACTGGTGATTCATCTTCTGAAGAAGACATCTGAAAGGATACACAGGTAAAATATCTCATTTGAGGACTACTGAAAACAAGGAATTATACTTTATAATCTTCATGATCCTTTAGAACAAAGTCAACAAAATGTGAGGTCCACAAGCCTGTGATCCAAGGTTAACGTAAGCCGTGAAAGTATTAATAACTCGTAGATCAAATACATACACCAGCATTTCAAACCCAAACCAGACTGATGGTTAAATATGTTTAAACCTGGCCCCGAAGTTTTTATAAACCATGTGAACCAAATGGTATGTCAGGCTGACATTTCCAACCTGATAAATAAATGGGGCAGTTTTGGGTTGGAAAAATACTTAGTTTCATCCCAACCAAAACCAACCCACCCCAAATGCCACTGCCCCTGTGGTTTGGCCAATTCCACAAATGTTCCATTCTGGAAAATAATATCAATGGCCCCAGACTGATGGCAGCCCGAACATTGTTACATACTTACATTAAGGTATTTTATGTAGCAAAACAATGCTTTTGCTCTCAAATTGTTGCTACAAGTTGGATGAGGCCTATGTATTGTATGAATGAATACTAATCAGCAGCTGCCATTTTCAGCTTCTCAGCCATAAGATGATTAAATTTAGATTGAGCTTCTTCGAATGATTACATTGGCTCTGGTTCAGTTGGAGCCCTACCTATGGCCAGTCCCATATCTACTCTTGATTCTCATGAAATCTCAACAAATCCATTCACAGTTCAATCAATGAATCAATAGGAAAAATAAAAATAATAATATAAGAAGAACACAAAACCAGCAAACACCAAGAAGATAAACAGAAGAGCAGTTCTCAGATGGGTGTCTCCAAAATCACAAAAATAGTCAATTCCAAAACCAAAACCATAATTCAAAATATAATGCTAACAACAATAATAGTAACAACTTTAAAAACATTCACCCCCTAAACACACAAAAGGAATGAACTCTAAAGTAAAACAAACAAAGAACATATCTTGGATGGATACATCTCTAAAATCAAAGGGGAAAAAAAGAAAGAAAAAGATGGGTGACTCTGTAGGCCCCAAAACAATGTGACCCATTTACTCTCTTTCTTTTCTTCTTCTTCTTCTTTTTTAGGTGGTGAGGTATGGGTGTGGGGTGGGTGGGGGTGTTTGTTCCTATAGGATCCACCAATCAGATTCAATACCAATATCAGAGACAGTTAAAAATCGAATTGCTACTCTGTCTCAGAATCAATCAATGCACATTTAGCTTGTTTTCCCACCCAAATCCAGAACGTTTCAATCGAAAAAACTCAGTTACATATATATAAATACAAGCAACAAGCCCCAAGCCAACAAAACTCTCCCTACCAACATGACCCTTGTTGATTCTCTCTCTTTTCTCCATTCACAAACTCCCCAAACAGTTCACGTTACAAAATTCGAAGAAGAAGAAGTCAGTTGAAAACTCGAAGAAGGAGAAATACTGAAAAAGAGATACCTCAAGTGGAGAGACAGTTGATGAAGTGGATCACTGAAGGAGAATTACAAATATAAGCGTCGAGAGCAAAAATTGCATGTTGGTTAGCTAGGATCGTCGGATTTATTTGATAGGGTCTCAACTCTGAATCCCATGGGCTTATGGCTATTGAGGCTTTGACATAAAAAACCTAGTTAAAAGGAGAAACACTTTACATTGCAGCCCATCTAAATTAAATTTTCTCTCTACCTTTGTAATATCTCCAAATTTATTTAAATATAAATTGGTCTCTACATTAGATCGATAAAAATAAGAGATTAATGAATTGTTTATTATATTTTTAGTCAACCATCAAATTATATAGTGTGATCAACTCTTATTGAAATAAAATTTAAAAATATATATACCCACAGATTGGATGTAGATTATTTTGAGCTCTCGGATTTTCAAAGTGGGCAACATGTCGAGTTCCGCTCAATTAGTTGAGGATTTGTCTAAGTCAAAGCCTCCATGAATCATGAGTTTGATATTTTCTTTCACGCTAGGGGTGTTTGTGTACAATCCACAGCCACTTTTCCTCTTCCATACCTGTGAGCTAGAATCAGTGTTTTCTTGCTATTTCATGCCAAAAGAGGATAAATTTTGGTGGATCTATGAGCCTCACCAAACACTAATTGAGGAAGGCTCTGGAAATTACGGTGCCTTTTCCATTGTATTACCACGGCAACCTTGCAGCACAAACACACCCTTAATAAAGTTTAAGTGCATCTAAGTAGTTATTAACTCATATATTAGTTTAGTCAGGGCCTATTTCTTTGCATAGAAATTCATGGGAATCTAATGCATAGAAACTCGCAGTCAAACAAGCTCCACAGAGGGCAACTAAAAATGAGATAAGTGAAAATTATAAGGTAGTAATGTGGACGGGACTGGACTTTCTTAGGAATTGATTACTAGGGTAATGACTAGCTATTTTTTTCTTCTTGATCCGATTTTTATTATGAGGAGGTTATTTGATAGTCATTTCTGAATATTTCCTTTTTTTTTTATTTTTCAGTTATAACCAATTCTATTCTTAGAGTCTTACAATCGCTAGGAATTCAATCAATTACATGAGACATCAAGGCCTAAGTGGGGCACGCCAAGTGCTTCTCTCATACGAAAGTAACTCAATTTTGGTTGAAGCTTATTTTTTTAGTGAAATGAAAAGCTGCCAGAAGGGACTTAATAGCTTGCACAATTAATTCATCAACTTTGGCTAAAATTAAAGCTTATTCTGTAACCCATAATTTCTCCACACAACATTGGCCTATGTGCATCTAGGCTCATACAAGGGATTGGCTTTGAACATGCATCCGGGTCCAAACTACTTTAATTTTTGGAGGCCATTTTGTACTAATACATGTACAAGTGGCAGATGTATTGCCAGTCTGAGTAGATGCAGGATGCTCTAGAAGGCTGTGTTTGGTTGAAAAAAAATGGTCTTTTTAGTTGAATGTTGGAATTTCTCATTTCTGCATTACCATGTTAAAAGCAATACATGTATCATATCATTGTTACTCGGACGCCCATTACCTCCTAAAATTACCTGTGCTTTTTTAATCTATTTGAGACACTTGGGTGGATGTAAAATGTCTGTTGTCTTAGTAAGCTACCGTCGTTTCCATCTGTTACATTCCTATAAAATTGAACTGCTGAGGAAGATGTCTAAAATCATTGGATCCGTGTCAGCACTAAGCCTTGAGGAAATTAAATTAGACTCTATGCACATAATTCAAAATAGGTAAGGCATCCACATCATATCGATACTTTATTATGTGTAAAATGCTTCATCCTTATGTATCCATACAGCATTTATTCATGCCATATCTGGAAATCATAGGGAACAATGAGTATAAATGAAGTCACTCTTAAGTATAAATGAGCACGAAAATTGAATCACATGTAAGTTGTTTAAACACTTCAGAGCGTCCATCTGGTAAATCTAGCTCAAGTCATAATGATCTAGCCCATTGTCCAGTTGGGAGAGCTGACGAATCTCTTGAGGTATGTGGACAACAGACAGATGTAAAGGTAATTGAAATTCCTGTTTATTCTGATCAATGATGGATGTTGTGCTTATGGATCAGATGCGAAGAATTTCCAAAAAGATCCCCATATACCCATATGAAGAGGTTACATGATCTTGACTATCTGAAGGAATTGCATGATTCTAGACCCCATATTTATGCATAGTATCCTTGAGCACATAGATTAATAAAGTGGGACCATTGGTTGGCCATGGCCACTCCATCACCATGGATTGACAAATGAAAAGATAAAACAGCTTGGAACTAGAAACATCTTAACCTTCCTTCATTGACCTCTTCTCTCCAAGTGATGCCACCATTTTCATGCTTATCCATCTTAGACCATCTGGTTCCATGATGGTTAATTAGATCAACAGTTTGGGTCAGCATACCAGAGGCTCACAACTGCAAACCATGAAAAGCTATGCTAGGAGGATAATATTTTTTCTCTCCAATGTGTTATGGATCTGTCTACCATGAAAAGCTTCCAAATAACAGGACAAAAATCATGTTCAGCTTTCCGAAGTAGAACACAATGGTCATATCTATAAGTTTCATTCTTATTGCCGTTTCCTCCTCTGGAAGGAGATGGATCTTTGACTATATATAAATGAAGAGATCCCACATCTTGTTACAAAAATAAGCAGAGATGGCCACATCAGGCATACAAAGTTACAAAACTAGGAAGATGAGAAGTTAGGGAAGTTCATTTGTTAATTCATTTCCAAACATGGGTGATGGGTTTGACAATGCGTGGTCTTAATGTGGGTTCTTATAAAAAGACCCCTAATTATTGAAATCCATGTTCAATTTCTACCCATCTTTGAATCTTGGACAAACATGGGGCTCCTTCACATTCCAGTCAAAATAGATTAGTAAAGGGCCTCATGTCATCTGACCCAACTATATTCAAAATTAGCAAGGGGTAGTGTATGCATAAACAGGGTACATGATATATTTACCTACGTCTTATCATGGTGGGACCTACCATTGATATGATCAGCACAAACCTGCCTGATTGAACGATTCTAATCAACTATTCTTGAGGCTTTCTTCTGGACTGTCGTGTGTTCTCCTCACTCCTTATCGCAGACCGCTAATTGTCAGGTCAGGATGTTTGAATCATGTGGATCATTGAGCCATCTCTCACGCAAGATGGGCCGATCAGACAAATGGTCTGGGTCACTGAATAAAGTGTCCCACATGTACAAATTTTAGGGACCCATACTGCCATACACATGCTAAGGCTCAAGACCCCGTAGTTCTCTTCAAACATTAGGGAAGATCACTGGTGCATTATCGCTAGGAACCTGAAATTTGAAATATGCTATGGGATTTGGAAAGTAATTAAAAATCACTGTGATACTGTTTGTCACTTTGCTTTCAAACATTATTTAATCCAGTTCAATCACCCTGGTTGACTCAGCAATGTGCTGACATGAGGCAAGCCCTATATACAAGATTGGATTTATCCTCAATTTAAGGTCAAGTTGATCATATCACATGGGGCATATTTGCTCTATAATTGCTGTATTTATGATACACTAAATGTAGGAAATCTGATTGACCCTGTAGTACCAGTGCATTTGTCTCCTCAAATATCAATACAGTTAGACTGAAACACAGCTTGATTCGACCACAACGAAGAGGAGCTAGTTGATCAACCTGGCTTTTGCTCAAAGCCTCAAACTTTTAACAATGCTGACCACCCACTCTGAGATATCTTAGTTCATTCGAAGATAAGTAATAAACTGAGTCAACATTGGAAGTTTTCACCAATTTTGAGCATGACACGGCTCACCGTTAGCCCATATCTTGGGTCCAGACTAGAATGTCAGAGACAATAGAGCTTCTGCACATTTTTAGCAATCCATGAAAGCTTAACCAACAGGAAAGGTAGCAAGGCATTTTACAAGAAGGTATTGTTGGTAATTATGATGCACTACCGTTGCCAAAGCAGCTAAAGGTGGTTTTTACACATTGTTTTTTGATCACTGAAAGTTCAAGAACATGTCTGTAGCAAGGTGCTTTCCTAGAACGTTAGTGATAGCTATAATGCACTGGAGAGTTACCCAAAACCCGACTAAAAGTCAGCCAAATGTTAGATTCAGTGGTACTAAAGTCTAAAGAACAGAGGAGTACAAATCAACATGGTGGCTGATTTCATATCACGTGCCAGATGACATGATTCATCAATATTTTAAATTAAGCCTCAGGATTGCAAAGAATGTAGAGTAAATTAATTGAGCATCACATGGTCAGCTCAGCTGCTTCCATGTTCCAACATATTAGAAATAGTCATTAACCTCAAGTCAATTCTAACTGAAATTCCCCTTTTTTATCTGTTCAAAAGTAAGTTATGCAAGCAAAGTTCTATTATGGAAAGAGTTCACCAGAATATTCCAGAATTGCAGAGAGAGCATTATTGGGGATTGGGATTGTCCACAAAAACCCAAAACCCACTGCTTAATTCTTTGTTTTTTTTTCCCGATTGGTTTATTATAGTATTCTCATCTTTCATTGTTTTTTCTTTATCTCATGTTGTTTACCCTACACTTTTCATTATTTGATAAATATATAACATGCAATCTCATTTATAAGAGTCCATCTAAGATTTGGGAAGGCATGTAGCTGATGTCATAATCGTGAAAGAGCATTGTGCCTGTGCATCAAATTTAGATATTGAAAACGCATATGATTTGGAGATTTCCTCATGATTGTGTACTGCATAATGAAACGTGTGACCTCCCTTTCCTTTTGTTGTCCGAATCTACAGAGAGTACTTGGCACTCTTTAGGCTGAGAAAGGCTTATGCCGGGTACCCATCCCTTTATTTCCTTACCTCTATATGTGGGAATTGGGATCATACGTGGTGAGACAGTCAGGTAAATGTCTTAAAAAGGATGTCCCTTCTTTTCCAGTTACTCCATAATGCTTTTGGTAGTTCACATCTATCCAAGATGTGATGTGGGCCACATTCAAGACAAATGTGAACCACAAAAGCATAAGAAAGTAATTGGAGGAGTAAATGAAGGTGTAAGTGTAATATTGCTGCTCTTAAAATTATACAGAGTGGACGATTTTCCAATTATCTCTTACTCTTCGCCTCTACCTACCCCCTCCACTTAAATCACTCTCAACTTGGTTGTAGCATTCTTTGAGAAAGAAGAAAGCCAAAAGCCAAAATAGACAGAAATCCTGGCTCCTGTTGTCCCCCAACTCCCAATCTTGGATTTAAAGACAAGTTCCTTGACATTAAGACAGATCTGGGGATGTCTCTAACTTTAAACAGGAGAAACAATTCTGACTTTTAGGGCATTCCCTGAGAATCCATAATGAATATTAGCCTGGAAAGGGGCAACCTTAATCACTAAAATGTCGCATGGTGTCGATCTAGGCGGTAACAAGGAACAATCCTAAAATTATTCATTTTCGATCTAGCATTCCAGATAAGAGCAAAATGCTTGGTTTTACCCTTGGATGCATTTCATCAATGAGATGGATAGAATCTTGGTGCTCTTGGATTATGACCCAGATTTTCATAAACCAATGTACACCTATTAAATTTAAGAGTGTACAAACATCAGTACACTTCAACGATTCAACCAGATTGGATTGTTGACATGAGTGGGACCAAGGCACATGAACAATTAATTGCGAATTGTGATTTAGCAACACAGGTTTCCCTGAAGTGAGAGTGTGCATTTCAAGGATACTGATATTCTCCATGTGCTTTTCCCCATGAATTGGAAATGGGCCGCTGGGCTCGACTCATTCCAGCTTGGCTCTAGTGCCCATTCTAATAACATTGGTAAGCTAAGATCAGGGGTTGAAATTGAAAAGCCTGTCACGCTTGGCAGATTGTAAATCAATGATTTTTAGCAATTGCTCATCTGTGAGAGGCCCTACTTTATGAACATGTTGGTTTCACTGATGAGTGTCGCCACATTCCCATGGTTGATTATGGTTAAGGTGACAACGGCATTGAAGAACTCATCTTCTCTGAAAGATCTCCTGGCAAAGATTTTACAGTCTTCTTAAGTCACTGGAATGGTAATTTCTACTGCAATCTCAGGAGACTGTTCCCCACAAGCTCTTATTTATTTTTGTTGCTGATTTGGCCCAATGGCCAATAGGGGAAAAGTAAAGTTGTCCACCAGGAATTGATCACTGGAGGGCAATATGGAAGTCGGTGCATTTTTTACTAGGACAACCCTAGGTTTATTCAAAGAACACGCAAACAGGATAGTTTGAGGTGATTACTTCTTGTCAAGGTTACCTAGATCACCAGATCTAAATTCTCATTTATCATGATTTACTTAAGCCAGTGTGATATCAGTGGGCTCGCGACCAACTTGTTATTAATTTGCAATCAGGAGATTAAATTACGAAATTTTTTGTCAAAATTTAAGAAGATCAAGCTTTTTAGGCATTGATAAACCAAGTTTTGAATAAAAATAATGCAGATCTAACTTTCCTGGCACTAGAAATTCATTTACAAGTACGATTTGAAAAAGTTGAAGTCCAAGTTTATGAATTACGATCAACCTTGGGAGTTGTAATTGCGACCGAGAGGAGGAGCCCCGTCAAATTTTAAATAGAAACTTTGAGTTGGTGGGGTTCATTGGCACTACTTAATTTTTCCCTGCAAACCAATGCTATCAAAATCTAGGGACCATAGCAAAAGCAATATAAATGCTTTTCAACACCTTCTTGGTTTAAACTTCAGCGGCTTACATTTCACAATATGCATATTGTAACACAAAGTCGTTATTTTTGGATTCCATCTCACAGCTGGATGACTCTAATGTCATATTAAATTTTCTCTTCCGACCAATTCAATCAAACCCACGAGGCAGTGTTAGACGCAGTATAAGTATTTTTGGTACAAAAAGGATCATATTCAGTGAATGTTGCAAGGTGCTTGATTGAAAATAGATTGAAATAGTTGGATTAGCAAACACAATTGCGCACTAATACTATTGCTAAATTTTGCTTTTTACTGAAACTGACAGAGAATTCAGTGGTAAATTGTCATCAAGGTGGTGGCTTAGTTGGTTGGAGCCTTGGGTTTGCTCCTCAAGGTAAGTTCGACTCCTGCCCCTGCGTTATTTGGGTACTATGTATATGGCTATATATGACCAAGCCAATAAGGACTACGTAGCAAGACTAGTTTTCTTATACCTTAATACGGTCCAAGTTGTTGTACTAGCAACAGAGAAGAAGATGGAGTTGGAAAAGGAAGCCCAACAGGCTCAGTTCCTTCCATCTGCTTTAGTCGTTCTGCCACCTCCTTCATTATTTGCCTGTCCTCTGGATTTAATGATATGCATCCAACTGCAACCTCTAAACATGCCATTGTTTGCTCCACTTGTCTAGTATCCATCGAAAGGCTGTTGTCTAAAATCAACTCAAGTCTCTCCTCTTTCTTTGTGGATTCTTTTGTGATGAATTCTAACAACACAAGATTCATCTCCTTTGCAACAACTAGTCTCTTTCTAGATAAAAGTTGAAGGAGTACTACTCCATAGCTATAAACATCACTCTTGTCACTTACAAGATTGATACTAACTACTTTAGGAGCAATATATCCCATTGTGCCAGAAACTTTTAGAAAATGGTTAGGGATTTATTTAAACAATTGCCACAAAATTAGGAATTAAATCCATCTCCAACATTTGCCAACAAATAATTATGAAAAAGAAAAGGACTTATCAAATCATTACAAAACTAAAATCTTTAAAATTCAGACAGGAGAAGCAAGCAATGATTAGAAAAAAAGAAAAGAAAAGAAAAAAAAAACAAACTTACTCTTCTTCTTCTTCTTGAACAAGGAATCAAAAGAACTCATCTTAAATGAAGAGCAGAAGAATAAAAGAATAACCCATGAATAAGGATCACATCCGTTGCTGGGAAGAAATTCGCCCTAGTAGATATAAAGAAAGAAACAAATCTCAACATGGAAACACGTTTGGATTTCTAGGGAAGTTTCTTTACAAATACAAGGATCCTTTTCTTTTTTCTTTTCTTTTGTTTGAAAGTAAGAGGAAATACTATTACTACACGCCAAAACAGAGAAGGCACCAAACAAAAGGCAAACCCAACCCTGGTTAGCTACAGACATTGATAGATTGTCTGATCCGCCCCTCCCACAGGCAAACCTAGTTGGTCAAGGTGAGCTTTGAACCTAGCACAGGATAAGCAATCTTGGTCATCTAATCAGCTATTCGGTTTTAGGGTTTTGTTTTATTTGTAAGGTTAAAAAAATAAACTATACATTAATTAAGGCTGTTATGGTATTAAATAGTTATAAGATTTGATATGATGTGTTCAATCAATTCTAATACTTTTGGTGTATTGGTCAGGTCCATAACACTTTGCATTAGAGCCATCTCCATGTCTAAGTTAAGGACGACAGTTGCAAAAGCATGGCACTTTATTATGATCCTAAATAGTTGTTATAGGATTTGTCTTGATGCATTCCATTAGTTTTGTAACTTTCGGCTTATTTGGTCATGACAAAGGGGGTGTATGCTTGTATTAAAATACATAGGAATTGAATACATAAAACTTATGACAGAAGTGTTTAAAATGAAAACCAAAGGCGAATTTTCTAAAATGAGCACTAAATAACAGTTTTTTTTAAAAAAATAAAATAAAATAAAATCAAAGGAATGTAAGAAATGAATGACAAAGGATGGTTATCCAATTTCCATTCTTGTTTGATTCTATTTCCCTTGAAGGAAGAATAACTTGATAATCCTTTTTTAAAATTAACCAAACACAATACCCTCTGCCCAGTCACCCATCTCCATCATCACTCCCATCTCCTCGCCCACAAGACCATCATTCACCTTTATCATAGCAGCCTCTGCAATTACTAGATTGAGTTTTTATGAATTTCTTTCTTCTTTACTGTAAACAAATTAACCTGGAGCCAATCCCATACAATTACACCTGGAAACTAACCTGGAGCCAATCCCATACAATTACACCTGGAAACCCGGACTCCCAAATCAAGTTTTGAAAATAATAATAATAATAATAATAACGCAAATCTAACATTCTTGACACTGGAAATTCATTTGATAGTATGATTTGAGAAAGGTTAAACGGCCAAATTTGCGAACTGCAATCAACAATGGGAGCTGGGAATTGCGATCAACAAATTTGCTGGTTACTCCAAACCAGCGCATCAGCAGGGCAAGTTTTCTCTGCTACCATAAGTAACAGATATCGTATTGAGTTCGTGTCCATTGGCAGTACCAACTACGAACATAGCTTTCATGATTAGCCATCCACAAAAAGATTACAACCAGTGGATTTTCTGCCTCATCCAAAATGGGTCTCATGAACAAAAGGCTAATTGAGATTAGTGAGGACAGTTGCACACTAAATGCTATTGATATATTCTGCATTTCACTGAATATATGACAGAGAATATAAGAGACAAGACAGTTACTACCAAGCCGATAAGGACTGCAAAACAGGACTATTCTAGTTTATACTTTGGAAGTGGTTGTACTGGCAACATAGAAGACGAAGAAGATGGTGGAGGAAGTTCAGCTCTTTCTATTTGTAATAGTTGTTGTGTCACGTCCTTCATTGAGGGCCTCTCGTCTCGATTGTATTTCACGCATCTGCCTACAAGCTCCAAACAAGCCGTTGCTTGATCTACCTCTCTATCATTCATAGAAAGGCCATTGCCCATGATCCATTCATGTCTCTTCTCTTTATCTGTAATTTCTTTCTGGATAAAATCCAAGAATGGATGATTCTGAGCTATGTTTTCTTTCTGTTTCTGAAAAGATACTCGTTCCAGTTCTCTCATTTTCTTTCCAGATAGAAGTCCAAGGAGTACCACTCCATAGCTATAAACATCAGTCTTCTCACTTACAAGATTGGTACTCATGTATTCAGGATCTATATATCCCATTGTGCCTTCAATTCGATCCATTTCCACATGTGTTTCACCAATAGGAACTGTTATAGAGAGTGAGAAATCACATAATTTGGGTTTGTAGTGTTCATCCAATAATATATGAGAGCATTTTATATGTCTGTGGACAATGAGCCTTGTAGTTCCGATATGGAGATATGTAATTGCATATGCAATCTCAATAGCTATTCTTAACCGATTTTCCCATGAAATTGGACTTGATGGGTTTGCCTCCCACAGAAGGTCGGAAAGACAGTAGGGCACATATTCAAATATTAAAATTGGTCGTTCCATGTCAAAACAACACCCCATGAGCTTCACCACATTTGTATGCCTGATCTGCGCTAAGACCACAATTTCATTGAAAGCATCTTCTCGTCGATTGTATATCTTGATAAAAATTGGGCGGCCTTGGTAAATTGCCCCGCAGAAGTAGCACGCATATGCACCGATGGTGCAGGGTTCCTTTATGGCCTCTTCAATTTCTTTAACAGAGAACATTTGGATAGGGTAGCAACCTCTGCCATCACAGGAAGAGATTATTTCTTTTAACAACCGAGCACCGTCGTCTAACACCCCTTGTTCCCCTTGTCTTCTCCCCAATAAAGATTTTCCTATAAAGATGAACAAAATAATAATTATTATTATTATTTTAATGTAATCAGTAACACAGGACTCTTATCACACAAGACATTTCTTCCATACAAACAGTACGACAGGCTCAAAAGAATGGGAATATTCTATCAAAACCTTAATAATTCAGAACATGAGAAGCAATGATCATAAAAAAAACTTACTTTTCTTCTTCTTGAACAAGAGATCAAAGGGACTCATGATTCTCGAGTGAAAAAGTAGCTAGCAAATATCAGAAGAAATGTAAAATGAGGATCCTATTAACTTTGAATACGCGTTATCTCTACTGGGCCTGGGGGGAAGTTTCTTTGCAGATGCAGATGGAGACTGCATTGTCTAGTGTCTTTACACGGTTATAGGTTGACTCTAAAAAGTGGGTCTCCGAGGCAACTTCGGTGAGACAGAGACCCAAGTCTCCTGTCCTACTAATTAAATACAAATATAAAAAGATTTAATATTTTTGTCTATATTTCTCAGCTTTTTTTTTTTTGTTGAGAGGACTTGATTGAAATTTTTTTAGAATTTATTCAAATCATCATATACTTTTTTAAAAATGAGTTAAAACTTACTTTGATTTTTAAAATTCCCCCAAATTATCCTTGTTGAGGAGGACTATGGGCTTATTTGGAAAGTTTCTTTTAATTCCCGCGGCGGCTTGTTTAATGATTTGCAATGGAGGCTCCCAGCCTAAGAACACATTTAAATTTAGAGTATCCTTTGAATTGAACTATTATTGAGAAGAATATAAATGAAAAATAAATAAATATATTATTCAGCAAAAAAAAAAAAAACCTATTGTAAGCATAGGCCAAAACTAATTGACTAATTTATTTATAAAACTTAGTGTTTCAAATCATTAAGCTTTGAAAATGGAATAAAAGAATTATAAAAAAGAGAATAATGACGATGATAATTGAAAACTTTATTAAATAAAATAAAATGATGTTTCTAAAAATTCCTATATATACATGGATGGTGAGTTCGAGTCTGAGTCCAGTCTACTATAAAGACAAAAAAAAAAAAACCCCCACCTACTTAGAGAAAGTAAAGAATAGTAGAAACAAATACAGAGAATCTTATCTTTCATAGCCCAAAATAAACTCGTGGTAATGGTCATTCGAGGTTGCAGCTCCAGCGCCTCAAAGCTTCATCCATCATCTCCATTATAATTAGATACAATGATTGTTTGATTAACAACCAAACTATGAAAGGTCCCATGATGATTAGAAATAGATTGCTATTAGGAAACCTAATTACTTAAAAACAAAAAAGAAACATCTTTTTATTGGGTTTATGTCTTGTATTCCGATTTAGCCGGATGAGTCTACTGGGTTAGCCAGGGGTTGGTTTAAGGTCAAAAGTGTTTTGGTAATTGTATTGAAGCTTTCTTGGTGACCGAGAAAGTAGAGATTACATATGTGTATAGTCTGTAACCCTAGATCTTGCGTTGAAGAGATGTGAGAGCTCTCTTACCCGTGGTATTTTTATACCACATAGGTGAGACGATGTGAGAGAATAAAAGTCTCTGTATGCTTTACTTATTATAGTGAAGATAATCATCTCTATGCCCGTGGATGTAACCCTATTTTGGTGAACCACATAAATCTCTGTCTCTTCTTGTGTATGGTTATTTCTTTGTTGATCTTGTGATAGATATATGTGTACAACGGGTGATGTCAAAATCACAACAAGTAGTATCAAAGCCGAGGTAGTGTTCCTGGGGTTTCTAAGTGAGGTGGAGATCGCTCAGTCTTGTCTTTTTATCTCATCATGTCCATGTATGAATAGGTATCATGGCTCCAAACAACCCCATAACAAATCAACACGCGCAAATGTCCCTCAAAACTGTGAGCCTTTTTGGTCTTGTTCTTCTTTCTTGTGCTATTTCTTCAAAAAGAAAAAAAAAAGAATGTTTCAAGCCATTAATGATTGATCTGGGCTGCATGGACCAAAGGGGGACCTAGTCACGCTCATAGAGTTGGAGTGCACGCGCCATCTGCTTGTTGATTCTCTCTCTTTTCTCCAGTCACAAAATCACAAACTCCCCAAACAGTTCACGTTACAAAATTCGAAGAAGAAGTCAGTTGAAAACTCGAAGAAGGAGAAATACTGAAAGAGAGATACCTCAAGTGGAGAGACAGTTGATGAAGTGGATCACTGAAGGAGAACTATAAATATAAGCGTCGAGAACAAAAATTGCATGGGGGCTAGCTAGGGTCGTCGGATATATTTGATAGGGTCTCAACTCTGAATCCTATGGGCCTATGGCTATTGAGGCTTTGACAGAAAAAACCTAGTTAAAAGGAGTAACACTTTACATTGCAGCTCATCTAAATTAAATTTTCTCTCTACCGTTGTAATATCCCCTAATTTATTTAAATATAAATTCGTCTCGACATTAGATCGATAAAAATAAGAGATTAATGAATTGTTTATCATATTTTAGTCGACCATCAAATTATATGATGCGACCAGCTCCTATTGAAATAAAATTTAAAAATATATATACCCATAGATTGAATGTAGATTATTTTGAGCTCATAGCTTTTCAAAGTGGGCAACATGTGGAGTTCCGCTCAATTAGTTGAGGATTTGTCTAAGTCAAAGCCTCCATGAATAATGAGTTTGATATTTTCTTTCACGCTAGGGGTGTTTGTGGACGATCCACAGCCACTTACCTCTTCAATACCTATGAGCTAGAATGAGCGTTTTCTTGCTATTTCATGCCAAAAGAGGATAAATTTTGGTGGATTTATGCGCTGAAGGCTCTAGAAATTATGATGCCTTTTCCATTGTATTTCCGCGGCAACCTTGCAGCACAAACACACCCTTAATGAAGTTTAAGTGCATCTAAGTAGTTATTAACTCATATCTTAGTTTAGTTAGGGCCTTTTTCTTTGCAAAGAAATTTAAGGGAATCTAATACATAGAAAATTATGGTCAAACAACCTCCACAGAGGATAATAAAAAATGAGATAAGTGAAAAATATAGGGTAGTAATGTGGATGGGACTGGACTTTACTAGGATTTGATTAGTAGGGTAATGGCTAGCTTTTTTTTTTCTTCCTGATCCAATTTTTATTAGGGGAGGTTATTTGATAGTCATTTTTGAATATTTCCTTTTTTTTTATTTTTCAGTTATAACCAATTTTATCCTTAGAGTCTTACAATTGCTAGGAATTCAATCAATTACATGAAACACCCAGGCCAGGCCAAGTGCTTCTTTCATACGAAAGTAACTCAATTTTGGTTCAAGCTTATTTTTTTAGTGAAGTGAAAAGCTGCCAGAAGGGACTTAATGGCTTGCACAATTAATTCAACAACTATGGCTAAAATTAAAGCTTATTCTGCAACCCGTAATTTCTCCGCACAACATTGGCCTGCCCACCAGAATTAAAAGTAAGTTATGCAAGCAAAGTTCTATTATGGAAAGAGTTCACCAGAATATTCCAGAATTGCAGAGAGAGCATTATTGGGGATTGGGATTGTCCACCAAAACCCAAAACCCACTGCTTAATTCTTTGTTTTTTTTTTCCCGATTGGTTTATTATAGTATTCTCATCTTTCACTGTTTTGTCTTTATCTCATGTTGTTTACCCTACACTTTTCATTATTTGATAAATATATAACATGCAATCTCATTTATAAGAGTCCATCTAAGATTTGGGAAGGCATGTAGCTGATGTCATAATCGTGAAAGAGCATTGTGCCTGTGCATCAAATTTAGATATTGAAAACGCATATGATTTGGAGATTTCCTCATGATTGTGTACTGCATAATGAAACGTGTGACCTCCCTTTCCTTTTGTTGTCCGAATCTACAGAGAGTACTTGGCACTCTTTAGGCTGAGAAAGGCTTATGCCGGGTACCCATCCCTTTATTTCCTTACCTCTATATGTGGGAATTGGGATCATGCGTGGTGAGACAGTCAGGTAAATGTCTTAAAAAGGATGTCCCCTCTTTCCCAGTTACTCCATAATGCTTTTGTAGTTCACATCTATCCGAGATGTGATGTGGGCCACATTCAAGACAAATGTGAACCACAAAAGCATAAGAAAGTAATTGGAGGAGTAAATGAAGGTGTAAGTGTAATATTGCTGCTCTTAAAATTATACAGAGTGGACGATTTTCCAATTATCTCTTACTCTTCGCCTCTACTACCCCCTCCACTTAAATCACTCTCAACTTGGTTGTAGCATTCTTTGAGAAAGAAGAAGGCCAAAAGCCAAAATAGACAGAAATCCTGGCTCCTGTTGTCCCCCAACTCCCAATCTTGGATATAAAGACAAGTGTCTTGATATTAAGACATATCTGGGGATGTCTCTAACTTTGAACAGGAGAAACAATTCTGAATTTTTAGGCATTCCCTGAGAATCCATAATGAATATCAACCAGGAAAGGGGCAACCTTAATCACTAAAATGTCGCATGGTGTCGATCTATGCGGTAACAAGGTACAATCCTAAAATTATTCATTTTCGATCTAGCATTCCAGATAAGAGCAAAATGCTTGGTTTTACCCTTGGATGCATTTCATCAGTGAGATGGATAGAATCTTGGTGCTCTTGGATTATGACCCAGATTTTCATAAACCAATGTACACCTATTAAATTTAAGAGTGTACAAACATCAGTACACTTCAACGATTCAACGAGATGGGATTGTTGACATGAGTGGGACCAAGGCACATGAACAAGAAATTGCGAATTGTGATTTAGCAACACAGGTTTCCCTGAAGTGAGAGTGTGCATTTCAAGGATACTGATATTCTCCATGTGCTTTTCCCCATGAATTGGAAATGGGCCGCTGGGCTCGACTCATTCCAGCTTGGCTCTAGTGCCCATTCTAATAACATTGGTAAGCTAAGATCAGGGGTTGAAATTGAAAAGCCTGTCACGCTTGGCAGATTGTAAATCAATGATTTTTAGCAATTGCTCATCTGTGAGAGGCCCTACTTTATGAACTTGTTGGTTTCACTGATGAGTGTCGCCACATTCCCATGGTTGATTCTGGTTTAGGTGACAATGGCATTGAAGAATTCATCTTCCCTGGAAGATCTCCTGGCAAAGATTTTACAGTCTTCTTAAGTTACTGGAATGGTAATTTTCACTGCAATCTCAGGAGACTGTTCCCCACAAGCTCTTATTTATTTTTGTTGCTGATTTGGCCCAATGGCCAATAGGGGAAAAGTAAAGTTGACCACCAGGAATTGATCACTGAGGGCAACATGGAAGTGGGTGCGTTTTTTACTAGGACAACCCTAGGTTTATTCAAAGAACGCGCAAACAGGATAGTTCAAGGTGATTACTTCTTGTCAAGGTTACCTAGATCACCAGATCTAAATTCTCATTTATCATGATTTACTTAAGCCAGTGTGATATCAGTGGGCTCGTGACCAACTTGTTATTAATTTGCAATCTGGAGATTAAATTACGAAATTTTTTGTCAAAATTTAAGAAGATCAAGCTTTTTAGGCATTGATAAACCAAGTTTTGAATAAAAATAATGCAGATCTAACATTCCTGGCACTAGAAATTCATTTTCAAGTACGATTTGAAAAAGTTGAGGTCCAAGTTTATGAATTACGATCAACCGTGGGAGTTGTGAATTGCGATCGATAGGAGGAGCCCCATAAAAGTTTAAATAGAGACTTTGAGTTGGTGGGGTTCATTGGCACTACTTACTAATTTTTCTCTGCAAACCAATGCTATCAAAATCTAGAGACCATAACAAAAGCAATATAAATACTTTTCAACACCCTCTTGGTTTAAACTTCATCGGCGTACATTTCACAATATGCATATTGTAACACTAAGTCGTTATTTTTGGATTCCATCTCACAGCTGGATGACTCTAATGTCATATTAAATTTTTTCTTCCGACCAATTCAATCAAACCCATGAGGCATTGTTAGACGCGGTATAAGTATTTTTGGTATAAAAAAGATAATATTTAGTGAATGTTGCAAGGTGCTTGATTGAAAATAGATTGAAATAGTTGGATTAGCAAACACAATTGTGCACTAATACTATTGCTAAATTTTGCTTTTTACTGAAACTGACAGATAATTCAGTGGTAAACTGCCGTCAAGGTGGTGGCTCAGTTGGTTGGAGCCTTGGGTTTGCTCCTCCAAGTAAATTCGACTCCTGCTCCATGCGTTATCTGGGTACTATGTATACAGTTATATATGACCAAGCCAATAAGGACCATACAGCAAGACTATTTTTATTATACCTTAATACGATCCAAGTATTAATACGATCCAAGTTGTTGTACTAGCACCAAAGAAGATGGAGTTGGAAGAGGACGCTTAACAGGCTTAGCTCTTTCCATCTGTTCTAGTCATTGTGCCACCTCCTTCTTTGTCTGCTTATCCTCTGGATTTAATGAAATGCATCCAACTGCAACCTCTAAACATGCCATTGCTTGCTCCACTTGTCTAACATCCATCGAAAAGCCGCTGTCTAAAATCAATTCAAGTCTCTCCTCCTTCTTTGTGGATTCTTTTATGATGAATTCTAACAACACAAGATTCATCTCCTTCGCAACAACTAGTCTCTTTCCAGATAAAAGTTCAAGGAGTACTACTTCATAGCTATAAACATCACTCTTGTCACTTACAAGATTGATACTAACTACTTTAGGAGTTATATATCCCATTGTGCCAAAAACTTTTAGCAAATGGTTAGGGATTTATTTAAACAATTGCCACGAAATTAGGAATTAAATCCATCTCCAACATTTGCCAACTAATATTTATGAAAAAGAAAAAGACTCATTAAATCGTTACAAAACTAAAATCTTTAAAATTCAGATAGGAGAAGCAAGCAATGATTAGAAAAAAAAAAAAACTTACTCTTCTTTTCCTTCTTGAACAAGGAATCAAAGGAACTCATCTTGAATGAAGAGTAGAAGAATAAAAGAATAACTCACAAATAAGGATCGCATCCCTTGTTGGGAAGAAATTACACCTAGTAGATATAAAGAAAGAAACAAATCTCAACACGGAAATACGTTTCGATTTCCTGGGAAGTTTCTTCACAGATAGAAGGATCATTTTCATTTTTCTTTTCTTTTGTTTAAAAGTAGAAGGAAATACTATTACTACACGCCAAAACAGAGAAGGCACCAAACAAAAGGCAAACCCAACCCTGGTTAGCTACAGATATTGATAGAAAGTTTGACCCGTCCCTCCCACAGGCAAACCTGATAGGTCAAGGTGAGCTTTGAACCTAGCACAGGATAACCAATCTCGGCCATCTAATCAGCTATTCGGTTTTAGGGTTTTGTTTCATTTGTAAGGTTAAAAAAATAAAATATACATTAATTAAGGCTGATATGGTATTAAATAGTTATAAGATTTGATATGATGTGCTCCAATCAATCCTAATACTTTTGGCATATTGGTTAAGTCCATAACACTTTGCATTAGAGCCATCTCCATGTCTAAATTGAGGGCGACAGCTGCAAAAGCATGGTGCTTTATTATGATCCCAAATAGTTGTTATGGGATTTGTCTTGATGCGTACCATTAGTTTTGCAACTTTTGGCTTATCCGGTAGGTCATGACAAAGGGCGTAAATGCTTATATTAAAATACATAGGAATTGATTACATAAAACTTAATAACAGTTTTTTATAAAAAATAAAATAAAATTAAGGAAAGGTGAGAAATGAATGTCTAAGGCTGGTTATCCCATTTCCATTTTTGTTTGATTCTATTTCCATCGAAGGAAGAGTAATTTGATAATCTTTGTTTAAAATTAACCAAACACAATACCCTCTGCCCAGTCACCCATCTCCATCATCACTCCCATCTCCTCGCCCACAAGACCATCATTCACTTTCATCGTAGCAGCCTCTGCAATTACTAGATTGAGTTTTTATGAATTTCTTTCTTCTTTACTGTAAACAAATTAACCTGTAGCCAATCCCATAGAATTAGACCTGGAAACCCGGACTCCCAAATCAAGTTTTGAAAATAATAATAATAATAATAATAACGCAAATCTAACCTAACATTCTTGACACTGGAAATTCATTTGATAGTATGATTTGAGAAAGGTTAAAGGCCAAATTTGCGAATTGCAATCAACAATTGGAGCTGGGAATTGCGATCAACAAATTTGCTGGTAACTCCAAACCAGCGCAACAGCAGGGAAAGTTTTCCTTGCTACCGTAAGTAACAGATATCGTATTAAGTTCGTGTTCATTGGCAGTACCGACTAGGAACATAGCTTTCATGATTAGCCATCTAAAAAACTGATTACAACAGTGGATTTTCTGCCTGATGCAAAATGGGTCTCATGAACAAAAGGCTAATTGAGATTAGTGAAGACAGTTGCACACAAAATGCTAATGATACATTCTGCATTTCACTGAATATATGACAGAGAATATAAGATACAAGACAGTCACTACCAAGCCCGATAAGGACTGCAAAACAGGACTATTCTAGTTTATACTTTGGAAGTTGTTGTACTGGCAACATAGAAGATGAAGAAGATGGTGGAGGAAGTTCAGCTCTTTCTATTTGTAATAGTTGTTGTGTCACGTCCTTCATTGACGGCCTCTCTTCTCGATTGTCTTTCACGCATCTGCCTACAAGCTCCATACAAGCCATTGCTTGATCTACCTCTCTATCATTCATGGAAAGGCCATTGCCCAAGATCCATTCATGTCTCCTCTGTTTACCCGTAATTTTTCTCTGGATAAAATTCAAGTCTGGAGAATTCGGCTCTGTGTCTTCTGGTTCCGGAAGATCCACTGCTATTTCTTCCAGTTCTCTGATTGTCTTTCCGGATAAAAGTTCGAGGAGTACCACTCCATAGCTATAAACATCACTCTTCTCATTCACATAATTGGTAATGAAACAGTTGGGATCAATATATCCACGTGTGCCTGCAATACCATCCGGATCCGGTTCCACTTGTGTTTCACCGACAGGAATTGCTATACAGAGTGCGAAACCAGCTAATTTGGGTTTGTAGTTTTCATCCAATAAGATGTTGGAGCAATTTATGTCTCTATGGACAATGGGCCTGGAAGTTCCTATATGAAGATAGGTGATTGCATATGCCATCTCGATTGCTATTCTTAAGCGATGTTCCCATGGAATTAGACTTGATGGGTTTGCCTCAAAAAGACGATGACTCAGAATGAAGGGTAGTTTTTCAAATATCAAAATTGGGCATTCCATCTCAAAACAACAACCCAAAAGCTTCACCACATTTCCGTGCTTGATTTGGGTCACCGTGGCAATTTCATTGAAAGCGTCTTCTCGATGATAACGATATACCTTAATGATAATTTCTCGGTCTTCGTGAGTTCCCTCGTAATAATGGCGGAACCCATTACTGTGGAAGAGTTTTTTTATGGCCTCTTCAAGTTCCTTAGCAGAGAAGATTCGGACAGGGTAGCAGCTTCTACCATCGCAAGAAGAGATTATTTCTTTTAACAACCGAGCACCGTCGTCTAACACCCCTTGTTCCCCTTGTCTTTTCCCCAATTCAGATTTTCCTATAAAGATGAACAAAAATAAAAAAAAAAAAATAATTATTATTATTATAATGTAATCAGTAACACAGGACTCTTATCACACAAGACATTTCTTCCAAAACAAACAGTACGACAGGCTCAAACACATGGGAATATTCTATCAAAAAATTAATAATTCAGAACATGAGAAGCAATGGCCATAAAAAACTTACTCTTCTTCTTCTTGAACAAGAGATCAAAGGGACTCATGATTCTCGAGTGAAAAAGTAGCTAGCAAATATCAGAAGAAATGTAAGATGAGGATCCCTTTGTTAAGTAACAAGAAAGGAAGATGCCTATTAACTTTGAAAACGCGTTATCTCTACTGGGCCCGGGGGGAAGTTTCTTTGCAGATGCAGATGGAGACTACGTTGTCTATTGTCTTTACGCAATTTAGGTTGACACTGAAAAGTGCGTCTCCGAGGCCCAAGTCTCCTGTCAGCCATCCCAGTCAAATCTCCTGTCCTATTAATTAAATACAAATATAAAAAGATTTGATATTTTTTTCCATATTTCTCAGATTTTTTTTGTTGAGAGTACTTGATTGAAATTTTTTTAGAATTTATTCAAATCATCATATACTTTTTTAAAAATGAGCTAAAAGTTACTTAGATTTTTAAAATTCCCCCAAATTATCCTTGTTTAGGAGGACTATGGGCTTATTTCAAAAGTTTCTTTTAATTCCTGCGGCGGCTTGTTTATTGATTTGCAATGAAGGCTCCTAGCCTCAAAACACATTTAAATTTAGAGTATCCTTTGAATTGAACTATTATTGAGAAGAAAATAAATAAAAAAATAAATATATTATTCAGCAAAAAAAATGCCTACTGTAAGCATAGGCCAAAACTAATTAACTAATTTATTTATAAAAGTTAGTGTCTCAAATCATTAAGCTTTGAAAATGGAATAAAAGAATTATAAAAAAGAGAATAATGACGATGATAATTGAAAACTTTATTAAATAAAATAATATGATGTTTCTAAAAATTCCTATATATACATGGATGGTGAGTTCGAGTCTTAATCCAGTCTACTATAAAGACAAAAAAAAAAAAAAAAAACCCCACCTACTTACAGAAAGTAAAGAAGCGTAGAAACAAACACAGAGAATCTTATCTTTCATAGCCCAAAATAAATTTGTGGTAATGGTCATTCCAGGTTGCAGCTCCAGCGCCTCAAAGCATCATCCATCATCTCCGTTATAATTAGATACAGTGATTGTTTGATTAACAACCAAACTATGAAAGGTCCCATGATTAGAAATAGATTGCTATTAGGGAACCTAATTACTTAAAAACAAAAAAGAAACATATTTTTATCTCATCGTGTCCATGTATGAATAGGTATCATGGCTCTCAACAACCCCATAACAAATCAACACCCGCAAATGCCCCTCAAAACTCTGAGCCTTCTTGTTCCTGTTCTTCTTTCCGATGCTATGTCTTAAGAAAAAGAAAAAAAAAAAAGATCGTTCCATGCCGTTAATGGTTGATCTGGGCTGCATGGACCAAAGGGGGACCCGGTCACACCCATAGAGCTGGAGTGCATGCGCAATCTACTTGTCAGAAACATTCTTTACATGCATATGTGGCTTAGAAAATTGAGATTTAGCGGGAGTTGCTATCCACCCGTCACACACATAATGTAATTTACTTTAGCTATAATATAAGAAAGTAAGCTAAACCTAAATCTAAGAAGATTTTAAATTTTAAACGATTTAGCAAAGTCTTGCATGATGTGTCACTACCAATAATACATTGATACATGCTTTTCTACTCATTGGTAAGGCATGTTTGTTTCGCAGGAGTACATATAAGGTGAATAAGTAATTGATTGATGAAACACAAAACTTTACTTAGGCACGTATCTATAACACCAATTTTATGTTGAACAAGTGAGGATTGCGGAAATAGTTCTATATATGATATTAAAATTCATGTTTGGTGGAGCTATTTTAGCTCATGAAAAGCACAAAAATGGGCTACATTTTTCATGATTCCTCAAAATATAAATTCTTATGGGAGGACTGATTGATGACTCCAAGTGCAATATGCCCAATATGCTTTGTGTTCCAATTCCACCGGAAGGTGGCAAGCTTTCCCATAAACAAGCCGATATGGAGACATGCCAATTGGGGTCTTATATGCAGTGCGATATGCCCATAATGCATCGTTCAATCTCATGGACCAATCTTTTCTATTTGGTTTCATAGTTGTCTCCAATATTTTTTTGATTTCTCTATTTGAAACTTCTACCTGGGCCCTTGTTTGTGGATGATAAGGGGTAACCACTTTGTGAGTAACTCCATATTGTTTGAACAAAGTCTTAATAATATGGTTACAAAAGTGGGTGCCCCATCACTGATGATGGTGATAGGAGTTCCAAAACGAGAGAATATATGTACCATTAGAAAATTTTTAATTGTTTTTACATCATTTATTCAACATGGGATGGCTTCTATCCATTTGGACACATAATCAACTGCAAGTAAAATATAATGAAAGCCATAGCTAGGGGAAAAAGGTCCTATGAAGTCCCCCCCCCCCCCCCCCCCCCCAAAAAAAATCCGTAGAATGACAGAAAGAAATTACACTGCTAATTTCATAGTCAAGTACACATCTTCTAATGATCTAGTTTGGGCAATATTTAAAAGGTATGAATCATTCCAAAAAAACTGTTTGATTTCTGCAAAAAAATTATTTTTATCTTGTTGTGTCTAATCTATTGGTAGTTCACCCAAAGCAAGATAAGTAGCAATGTCTGCATACCATAGGGATTGAGAATTGGTGAAAAATAGGTGTTCATCAGGGAAATTGTTCTGAATTGGTAGGGATTCTAAATTTTCAGAGAGGACAAGCCTTGATAGATGATCGGCCATAACATTTTCTACTCCTTTCTTGTCTTTAATCTCTACGTCAAATTCTTAAAGTAGAAGGACCCATCTAAGCAATCTGGGCTTAGTGTCCTTCTTAGAAAGAAGTTACTTTAGAGAAGAATGATCCGTAAAAATCATAATTTTGGATCCAAGCAGGTAGGGATGGAATTTATCTAGTGCAAAGACAACTACTAATATATATATATATATATTTTTCGGTTGTTGAATAGTTCACCTGTGCACTGTTTAAAGTCCTGCTAGCATCATATATGATAAATGGTTTCTTGTCCCTATGTTGCCCAAGAACTACCCCAATCACGTAATCACTAGCATCACACATAATCTCAAAGGGCAGGCTCCAATTCGGAGGTTGCATTATTGGAATATATGTCAACATGTCTTTCAATTTAGTAAAAGCTTCCTGACATGCCTTGGTCCACTTAAATTCTGCTTCATTTAACAGAAGGTTACATAATGGTCTAGATGTGGTACAATGGTGACAGATGTCTTTCCTCCCACATAGTCCTAAAGCTAGATAAAGGTTTTCTTTTAAAGTTAACACATACCACACAAATCAATAATGAAATACACATTTAACCTTGCAAGTATTAATAATAGTATAGAAGAACTCTCAAACATCTCATTTAAAGCAACTGCACTTCCATCTTCATACAATCTCTCTCTTTTCATTTCTGTTCACCCAAGACTATGAAAGGTAGTTCCAAACCTTTAGGTGCTATTACTACATTGTTTCTCATTCATTTCTTCATATGCTTGCTGTCATCTCATCCCCTTGCAAGAAGAAACCCAAGAGAAAGACAGCCACCAAGAAGATTGCTACTTTCTCTAGCTTCAGGGCCGACAAATCTCAAGAGCTTGCAAACAAGAGCAGAAAAGCCCAAGAAAGCCGTGGAAGCAAGTTTACGGACAGTGCCGCCGAGTGCTCCCGACCAAACATAGAACAAGTAGCAGTCATGCCTTATCTATTCGTTCTTCTCATTAGGAGGAGAAATCCAAAAAGAGAAGGCAACCCTCTCATTTTGTAATTTTGTAGTATTTGGTTTATTACTTGAATAGGAGCGTTTGATCTGTGAGATTTCATTTATTCTCTTCTTTATTTATTTATAAGATATGCTTTTCTTAGAGGAGGTGGATGAGTCTTATTGTGATCTACTCTGCAAGCAGTGATAAATGTATTTATAAATATATACAGAACAATGATATTTATATGTGTTTTAGAACATACACTCAATGAAAAGTTGTCTGCGTCTGCATAATGCAATAAAAATAAAACAAAAAACTGAAAAAGGCAATAAAATTCTCTACACAATTGGCTTCAAGTACATAATATATTTGTTATCTTTCCCACTACCTAATATGTAAATTTGCTTTATTTGTTTATTTTACAATGCAATTTTGATAGTAAAAGTGCAGGTATAGTAAAAGTGCAGGTATAAATAGTCCTCCAGAAAAAAAAAAAAAGACATTTTCTTCAAAACTAATTGAGTGGTTATGCCTCCTATTGTTTCTAGTATCTTGTTGAAATTTCACTGTTTACCAGATGCTTTTGGCTGCAACAATAAGCACCTTCCAAGGGCTCTTAGTTCTTGTTTGAGCTGATTTGGGTCAAGACAAAATCATTGAATTTTGGTAAATTTAAATTTTGAGCACTCAGTTAGGGAAGTCATTTTTCAGGGTTCAGGGTTCAGAAGCTCTCACCTGTATATTATTATATTTTCCTTAGCAGTCTGAACCTCCTAGGTCCATTCCAATCCAACATGCCCAGTTCAGTCTGATTCAGGTTAACCATTACTATCTGCACACTGGATTCTTCTGTCAAGTGAGAATTTGGATTCATTCAATGTAGTTCACCAAAAAAAAATGGTTCGCGATCCAATTGGGAACAGGTTCGTACCAGTGGGCTTAAATGTTTTGTGATCCAACATGTGGATCGTGTGGGCCTTATTAACGGCCTCCTATCTAGGAAGGGAAAAAATGGAATTTCCCATCCCTACAGTTAACATTCAGGAAATAAAAGATCACGAAAACCCATCAATCATCCATATTGAAAAAGCAGAAAAGGCAAAAAATTGGATGGTTGAGATTGTACCATATAGATGACTTTATTGTTTGACAATTTAAAATATATTTTTAATAAACTAAGGTGAAGATTCGATCACTAATATAGCCTTGAAAAGACTATCTTTCAAGAAGCCAAAAAATGAGAATGAACCAGAACCAATGAGTAAAGCAATCCAACTAAGGAAGTAAACCAGGATCTTTGTATATTTAGTAAATTGCAACCCCACAAACCACAAGTAACTAATTTTGATCCTGTGATATGAAGCTTGACAGTTTTTTTAATGGTAAACTTTGGGGCTCTTAAACATATGATTGTGATCATCATATTGTAACCCTGCGGGCTCCACCCCCCTAATCCACTGAGGGATCATTACACCCATTTAGATCCTACTGTGGACAATAGACGGCATGCTGTGGTTTGACATTCCATGTGACATGCAGAAGAACCTTGTACTTGTCCCACTTGCTTCAGGGAATCTATTACATATCTTCACCATCACTGAAGAAGAAGAATCATGTATTTAAAACAGTCTCGTTCTCTATTATTATCATTTTTATTACATATTATAACCTATGGCCCTATGGCATGTGAATTCACCCTCCAATCTGTCATAAGCCAGTGAGAAAACCAAGAGTGGTAAGCCATCACATGCAGTACCATTCAATCTTATCTCCATCACATGTGGCATGTGAATGATCTTCTTGAGAAGAATCAACACAAAGTGATTGAGAGACATAGAATTCTAGAGCCTTATTTGGATCTTGGAACTTGGTTGCACCCACACAAACAAGGAGAAGACAGGAGGGAAGACTTGCACATGGAGAGTTACCAATAATCAATCCCTGGTTATCTGGGTACGAGGCAGGGTGGGGTTCCCAACCAACCGGGTGTTAGACAACCTCTTACTCTAAAAGCTTAAGCTAATAGAGAACAACATAACAATGTATATCAAAATGCGGAGTCCTTCATGGGAATTACACTCTCCATGAGAGAATAGGCTCTACACAGGAGTCACACCCTCTATGGAAGAATACAAGGTATAACAGCCCCTGGGAGCACATTCGACCTCCCACTCTAATACCATGTTGACAACCACTTACACTAAAAGACTAAGCTGATACATAATGGCGTAACAACATATATCAAGGTTACAATTATAAGCTGACAGAGAATGGTGTAACAATGTATATCAAGGTTACAATAGACAAACCCTAATTCTCTAATCAAGTTACTTTTAACTATCAACAATTGATGATTCTAGAAAACCAATTAAGGCAATTGTTTTGAAACAGATCTCCACCTTCGTCCTTCATTGTTGAAACCTTTGATAAAAGCTCAATTCTTGAGGAATCTTACGAGATCACACAAACAGGGCCTTATTTGTAGTCTATTTAGAGATAAGAAAAACCATTTGTTTGGCCTCATAAGCTTGATTAATCCCGACAAAAGGGGATTAGAAAGTGTTGTGATTTTTGACATCATCCGTTGTATACATACATCAATCACAAGATCAACAAAGAAATAACCACACACAAGAAAAGACAGAGATTTACGTGGTTCACCCAAACAGGGCTACATCCACGACCACGGAGACGATCATCTTCACTATGACAAGTAAAGCATATAGAGACTCTCACTCTCTCACATCGTCTCTCCTACGTGTTATGGGAACACCACGGGCAAGAGAGCTCTCACCTCTTTTCAACTCAAGATCTAGAGTTACAGACTATACACATATATAATCTTTGCTTTCTTAGCCACCAAGAAAGTCCTGGTACAATTACTAAAATACCCTTGACCTTAAACCAGTCCTTGGCTAACCCAGTGGACTCATTCGGCTAAACCGGAATACAAGAAATAAACCCAAAAATCTCCACCTTGGGTTGGATTCCGCACAACTCGAGCCACCAGGAGATAAAACCGGCAATGTCTTCACGTACCTTGCTGAATGATACGTCACTGCACCTACGATGTAGTCTTCTTCCTTCAACACTTTGATGTGTTGAACCAGCACATGAACTTTGAGCAAAGTTCATCTTCTCGTCAAAATTCACCTCAAATTTAAAGCTCGAATCTATTGACGAATCTGAGTGATATCGATATCTGAATCACTTACCATCTTGCCCCATCTTCAACATCACTATGAAGATCCAATCACCATAAGCATGCAAGCAAAATAGATCGGGAATACAAGTCCAGATGACTTCACAATTGTAGAACAACTTCTGCCTCCAAGGGATAAAAAAAACTCCATTTGACCGGGCCTCCGATCAATCAAACACATGTTTGACAACTACTAATGCATCTGCTCCTCCTTGCTGCTTCTTCATTGGCTTGGTTTTGGCAAGATAAACAACATCACATGCAATCCGGAAAAGCATGTGAACCCAAACGAACAACTTTGTTTGAATCAGCAAACCCTTTGCAACTAGGCTGGCGACTCCTACTATTGGGTTTGCAACAACAACCAGGTCGAGTAGACCCGATTCTGACCTGAACCTACATCTGTTCAGATCTCCTTCACAAAAGAAGTTGGTGCTGCCTAAAACTCCCTCTTCCTTCTATAACCAAGACAAGATGTCTCTTGGCAATGCAGATTCAAATCTCTCCAGTTTAGGCATGTGGGGAACAACAAACTTCTCTTTTCAAGATTTTTACACCAATCTATAGATCTCGTCAACACAAGCATGCTGGAAGAAATGGATTTGAAATCCGAGTCTAAATGGCTCCGATATCGCAGAAACAAGTTTCTACGCTCTGATCAGTCAAACTTCCTCGTTGACCGTCAAACAGCCAATCACCCTCTTCCACTGCTTAGATCTGCTCAAAACCAGTCTGTAGGCACAAACGGATCTCCGATCGGACATCGGACGATCAAGATATCACTGAAACAATTTCAGCTGTTGAAATGGTCAAACTGACTTTGACCTCCTTTGCTGACGTGTGCTGACGTCAGCACTGCAATGCTGCACTGGGCTGGACTCTGCGCACATGTGTCAGGTCGGACCGGACCCAAACTAGCCCGGAATTACTGCTGCTGGGCTTGTTGCACGAACAGGTTCAGGTCTACCCGACGCAAACCGAAACTGCTCTGTGACCTATCTGCTCTGCTGCTATAACCGGGTCAGGTCTAACCAGACCTGGACCCGAACCTGCAGCCTACGCTGCCTGGGCTTTGCCGCTGACACGTTAGGTCAACTCGACCTGACCTTAACTTGAACTGGGCTGCTTTCTCCACGGGTAAGGTCGAACTGACCCAACCTGTCACCCGGAATCGACCTGGGATAAACCTAGGCCTTCTCCTTCATTCTCTCGTCCCTGTTCTGCAACGGGCACTGCAGGCCCCTCCTGAGCCTCTTCTCCCTTGGCAGCGGCGATGGGGTCCGGCGACTAGCGATGATGGGGTCTGACGACTAGTGATGATGGTTGACAGCGGCGGGCAGTGCGCTCTCCGGCGACGACTAACAATCCGGCGAAGAGCGACAGAGACGGTGAGAATCCCAGCGAACATTCCAGTGAGTCTGGACAAAACAGAAATCTTAAACCAACCATATTTCTTCTTATCTTTGCCTTTTCTGTTTCGAATATGCAGAAACCCAGATCCTCTTTGTTTCGTCTTTTTCGCTGATGATCTCAACAGAGAGTCACTTTGAGAACCTCTCTGTTCTCTATTCTGTAACCGAAATAGTCAGAAAAGCCTTTTCACCTCCGATCGTCGAGCGACTACAGCAGAATCCAAAAAACCAAGCCCTTCACTCTCTTCTCTTCCTCTCCAATTGAAACTTCAATCCGTGGCCCAACCAGAGATCACCCGTGATCTTTGATTTTTCTGCAACAAGAATTGCAGAAATCCAGATCCTCCGAGAATATCCGATCCGTTGATCTTCCATGCCCAACATCCAAACCACTGAGCGATCTCCACCTCACTCAGAAACCTGAGGATCACTACCTCGGCTCTAATACCACTTCTGTGATTTTTGACATCACCCGTTGTGCACATACATCAATTACAAGATAAAAAAAAAAAACAACCATACACAAGAAGAGACAGAGACTTACGTGGTTCACCCAAACAGGGCTATATCCACGGGCACAGAGATGATCATCTTCACTATGACAAGTAAAGCATATAAAGACTCTCACTCTCTCACATCATCTCTCCTACGTGGTGAACGCAAGATCTAGGGTTACGACTATACACATAAATAATCTATGCTTTCTTGGCCACCAAGAAAGCCCCAATACAATTACCAAAATACCCTTGACCTTAAACCAGTCCTTGGCTAAACCAGTGGACTCATCCGGCTAAACCAGAATACAAGATATAAACCCAACAGAAAGGCCATGTTTCTTTATCATAATCACTAATAAGAATTTGCTATGTTAGGTTTTTTGGATATGATGTGACATCTTGTCCCCTGGCATTTGAAATGCCATGTTTCTTTTACTAGAATTTAAAATTCCAACCACATAAAAGATCTCAATTGACCTTTTGGAATTCTATTCTCTATGCATTTGCTTGAAATTTCAAATGCCCCACTAAGAGGAAGGATTTGGAATTCCACCTCAAGGGGACAACTTTTGGAGAATTTGAAATTCCCCCAGACATAAATTCTTGGAATTTTGGTAAATAAATAGGCCCTAAAGGAAGAAAGAACAATTTCCACCCGCATCAGATTATCCTAACCATGAAACTTGGCCCTTGTTAAATGTGAATAGTTTGGGCCTAGTCCATCCACCAGTCACCACAAGAGAAAGCAAAGATCATCTAGTATAGGAGATAAGAGGACATGAGATAGTGAACCCACTGGATGAAAGGCTAGGATTTCAATAAGGTGGGGTCGGTTGAACTATTTCTCATTTCCTCTGCAAACCTAAAAAAACATATACAAGTCCCTGCATCTTTTTTTCATTTTTACTGTGTGGCTGGCGCATCAACAAATGTCCTCTTTAGATCCTCCGAACTCAGCTGCCCTGTAGTAAGTTTTTTTTTTTTTTGGTCAACTGTAGTTAGTTTTGTTACCTGTTGTAGTTAGTTTTGTTACCTGTTAAGTGTTTCCCCATATTTGCTCATGGATGAGAGCAAGACAACTATGATTTGCAAGTAACTAGAGTTACTAACTTACTATGATTTGCAGGTTACTAAATTTATTGTAGCTCATTTGGTAAGGGACATGGGTAGGTGAGTGAGTGTGTGCCAGTTCCAGCCCTTGACGTAGCCACATGAAAAAAAAAAAAAAACTGTTAAGAAGAGAACTTTTTAAATAAAGATGGATTTCACAAGGAAAGCTTAGACTTGTTTGTTTGCATAGATACATATGAATTCATGGTCAAATTAGCTCCACTGAAGAATAGTCAAAGAGAAGAGGCATGAAAAATATAAGGTAGCAATATAGAAGGGATCTCGACTGTCCTAGGACTCAAATTACGAGGATGATGACCAGGTATTCATTTCTCATCTTGCCATGATTCAATTTCCAGTAAAAAAGAGATTATTTGACAATCATTTTTGGGTATTTCCCTTTGACTCTTTTTAACCACTTATACAAAGTCTAAGAATTCCTAAGAATTCAATTACATGAAACAAACAGGCCTAGAACTAGTTTAGTAACAACCATCATGCTCTGTGCAATACTGTTTTTCTTAACCATGATTGCCTAATTCCAGGAAAGAAAACTGATTTAACTTACATGGTATAACATGCAAGGCCCAACATGCGAACCCATGGCAGCTAGGATGGTCCTAGATGACTTCACGGCTGAGGAATCAGTGGAGTGGGACAATGGCTTTGCCCATAGAATCCAATAATTGGTGACTGATATACCCTGTTACCACTGAATGTTGTTGCTTTGGCTGTGGTTGTGGTTGTGGCTGCTCCTGCTGCATGGGAGGTCTTGCCCAACCCATCGTAAAATTGGATAGAGGTGGTGGCGGAGGTGGTGGTAGGCTGTTGACCCCATTTTCACGGGATAGAGGTGATGGCGGCGGTGGTGGTAGGCTGTTGACCCCATACTCACGAGATAGAGTTGGTGGTGGAGGTGGTGGTAGGCTGTTGCCCCCATACCCATAAGGGACGTCTCCCAGCCCAGTCCCAGCCGACACTATGGATTGTACATACTGATGTGCAGGTGGCAGCATTGCAGGTAGTGTTGGAGGAGGAGCAAATGGAGGCAGTTGCTGCTGGTTGGTTTGGGACATGGACAGCATGCTTGCACCAGAAGCTTGTACAGGTGAGAAGGAAAGCAAGCTCAACTGCTGCTGTTGTTGCTGTTGAACAGGTCTAAAGTATTCACTGCCAATGTTAGGAATGGGGATTGGGCTTTCAATTTTGCATTTTTCTTCCACTGTATGGTCAGGAATTCTGGTTGCAAAGCTGCTGGTATTTAGGCCACCATTCTTGGAGGCAGCTTCTTCAGCAACCAGATACAACATAGCAGAAGTCAGAATCTGAGCCCCTGCTGGTGATGCAATGAGTTTGGCAGCAATAGCTGCTGCAGTTCTCTTACGCTCTTCATCTGTGGTAGGTTTTGAATTAGTAAAGGAAGCCACAGCTAGGGGTGGAGGAGGTTTAGGGGTGTGGATCACTTGGCTTGGAGGTGGGCTGGGCTCTGCTGCAGTTGCTGATTCTGTTGTTGAAATCATTGTGGTGGTACCAGGGCCAAAAACTGGACATGAAGAAAGCCTTTGCTTAATGCTGATAGCTTTCTGGACCTGAGCTTGAGCAACCTAGCAACCACACCAGCACTCAACTTTCACACAATAACAAACTTAAACAATAGTTTTTCCTCAGCATGGATGATTTGGATATGAGAAGATGGACCCATGCATGTCATATCAAGTGGTTTATCAATTTGATTAGATTTTTTTTATGATAAATTTATTTTGATTGCAATTTTGAAGAAAAGAAAAAACTTCTGCAGTGTTGTGGTAATCAGTCTAGTGAAATGCACCAAATTTGGTCAGGTCAGGTGGCATGATTGTCTATTGTCCAAACCATTCATCGGATGTATCACAAAATCCTGCATTATGAACTAATGTTTGCAAACAACCGTGTGGTTTATAGGTCCACTTGAACAGATGGGATAGTTTGCGAGTTTTCTCTCTAATGGCTAATCAAGTGAGAACAACCCAATCATTAGTCCTAATCAAGGACCATCAGGATTCTCAATGCGTGGGGAAAACCTTTTCTTTCTTTTGGTTGGTCATAGCACTCACTGGCAAGAGTGACTTAGGTCATCAGGAAAGCTGCAAGTGCTCAAGCTCCACACCTCCTCTATGAGGGGAAACACCTAGCCAACACAACTAAGGCATTGTAGGCATGCTATGAGGGCAACATGAGCACAATGCACCAGATGTCTAACTGTAGCACTGTGCACACGTTAGAAAGCAATGGAAATCATATTCAACGAATTAAATACCTGACTGTATTTCAATGTTAGAGATTCATGAATACAAAAGCATATCCAGAATGGTCTATTATGAGACCTTTCTTCTTAATGCTCAACATTAATGACTGTAGGAAACTCAATTGATCTTTATAATGGAGACAGCAAAAGGCACTTGCTATAACCTTGTAGATATTCTATCAATTGTTACCTCAAAAAGCAATACCTCCTCTATAAGGAAAAGAGAGAATATCCTGATTCTTACTTGCAATTGAGTCTGCACAAGCTCCAGCTTTGACTCCTGAAAAACATTTGTGGGAAGAATAAATGATTTTCCAAGTCTTAGGGTGCATAGGATGTGCACTGATTTACCAGTGGTTTGGATAGGTTGGCAGAATGAATGGTTACTTGTTTCACTTTCTAAGTTTGCGCAAAATTATAAATTAGATTAGGAAGGAAAATATATTTCTTTTGCCTTAAATTTCTACTCAAAATCAACATCAGTAGGTGATGCAAATAATGATTTGCGGTGCAAAATGAACAAAAAAATCCCATCTCATTTGCTTTCTCATTTACATAGTTGCCTCAAACACATAGCGGAGAAGATAACCATCAGTTCTGCATTAATATTCAAAACACTCATGATGCAGACACAAGCCAAATGCACCCTTAGATTTAAGAAATATTGTCAGTACATGGAGTTCCAATGTTTGAGCTAAAATTAAATGGTGACACAAGGAAGAGTCTGAAACCATACCTGTTCCTGAAGTGCCTCCTTCAGTTTAGCAACCACATTTGCCCTGTTTGTTCCAACACGTCCGAGTTGCTCAATACATTTACTAAGAATGGACTCTTGCTCCTGGAGTTCGTTTGCCAATATTAAACCATGCTGATTTCCTGAAGGAAACAAATTCATGTAAAAACATATACTTGTCTCTGCAGTAAGAAAGTCAACTGGACAATAAATTTCCGAGAGGATGAGCATGAAGCAACACATGAACTATGAAAACAGTAAGAGATTTCTTAGTAAACATATAATAGGTTTAATGCAGCCAGTAAGCTCATACTCACTGTCCTGACCAACTAGTCAACTTAAAAACATGAGATCGTGGAGCATCATAATTCACTGGGTAGAATTCATACCCACTGAGTTGACTCCATGGAAAAGCAAGCTAGTTGAGTGCATTAACAAAGAAATAAGGGGAAAAGCATTCCAACATCTAATCCAGTAAGTCGAGGAATCATAAGAGATTAAGCCTCATCCGGTTTACAATTAGGCACAAAGCAGATCTCTTTACAGATTTGGCCCGTGGTTTTGTGACAGACTGTTGATTGGTTCCCACCTAGGTAAGATGATCTGAAAAACACCCAGATTGAAAATTTTCAACCCCACAAACTCTTGCCTAATTCTCTGTTCTGTGCTCTCAACCATTTATTTGTAGGCCAATTAGGATCTCAAAATCAGGGAGATTTCAGGCAATCCCCAATTGAAATATTGGCACATAAGATAACAGTCTGAATGATAAAAATATATGATAAAAAAAAATGTCATGGTTCAAAAAACTGGAGCATATTGACCCTTTTTGGTATGATAACAATAGAGTAGTGGCTGTATCATTGGTTTTTTTTTTTTCACAGTTCAAAATATTTGCTGATACTAAGTACAATTTTTACTAGTTTTTTGCTCCTCCATACTGTAGGGTGTTCTTTTATATGGATTGGTGTGGTTTGACCTGGGATATAATATATTTCTCCTATATTCTCTCCATAGTTTGTAGTTCTCTTCTTTTTTTCTGGAATTTATCTATGTTGCTGATCAATCATTATTATTTACTAATTAGTATTAGAGTAGTAAATACTGAGCACTTATTGGTACTACTTACAAGTCAACATTCAATTACTCATCAGCAGCCGATTACTGCTTTGTGATTAGCGAATTGAATGAGGTGTCTCTTGACTAGTGACTAAATGGATTGTGATTAATGAATGAAGCAATAGATGGAGAGATTTGTACCGATGGGATATGCTAAACTCCTAACATGTTGGTTGTGGTTTACAATTGATCTCTATTCAAACTAATAAAAAAAAAATTAAGAACTAAATTTTGAGGTTTTTGCTACCTTAAAAAAAAAAACCCTAGAACCAAATAGGAACATATTGAATTTGCCTCTTGTTTTACATCTTCACAGCGGTGCGCTTTTTCATGCTAGAGAACCTTACATCTTCACTCTAAATATAGGGATCTCAAAGACTTCATCTTACCATGAGTACAGGCATCATCAACATCTCTGTCCATCTTCCCAATGCAATGAAAAGCTTCCTGACATTTGATTAAAGCAGCATCTTCATTGAGATGATCATCATATACAGATTGAAATGCAGTAACTATTTTCTCTGGCATGTCTCCAACGGCCAATTTCTGAATTTCAAGCGAACGCTGATTAGAACTATAAAACAGCTTAACAACTTTCTTTAAAAGAACATTAGAAGAAAGTCCTGGATTCAAAATTAGTACAAGGTCAACTAGAAACAAAACTAAACACCTTACTTTAAAATAACAATGGAAGAAAGTCCTTACTTAAAAATGAGTACAAGGTACACACAACATGTGTACATAAAATTCAGATCAAAATGACATGAAAGGATAAGCTCTTACTATTCTTATTGAATGAGCATCTTTCCTCTCAGTTTTGATGGATTCTGACTGCGAACTCTCTCTGTTATTCTCAAACAAAGGAGGGTGGTCCTTATCAAGCACTTCATCTCTGAGGTTTTTGCCACGAGATCCAAAGACTCTCCTTTCTTCCCATATATCTAGCTGAAGAATATAGTAGACATAGCAGACTAAATTAATCAAAACTATGTTACTATTAATCATGCTAAGAATGCTGACAAAGAAGGGACACATCACTGTCCAGGTTGAAACACTCACCTGAAAGGAGTGCTCATAAAAAGCCTTGAAAATGGCACTGAGATTATTGTCTTTCAATAAATTCTATTCTTCATTTGATAATTTCAGGAATGCTTTTTCCCCTGTTATCTGCCAAACTGGCCGGCAGGGTTTTCTCGAGGTTATCAGGGGAGATGACCAGTGCCTAGACCTTGTACCTCTGCTGTGAAGGAGGGTACTGCCAACCAATGCACTTAAGCATAGCTGGTGCAGTATCAGGTACATTGCGTGATCAAATAATTTCATTTAAGTTGGTTGAATCTTACAGTAACATCTAAATTACCTAAAAATTAATTAATGCAATTGCAATCAATCAAAGAGATTACCCTGTAAACTATCTATCCTTGTCTGTACTACTCATCCTGTGCCGTGTGAGGTATCTTTCGACTTGGGTCCTCATGAAAAGAACATAAAAACCTTACCAGTTTGGTTACCGCATTCTTTACGTTGTCATCACCATTCTCATAAACATCCTTGAGAGCTCCAGGGAGGACCTTCCAAAATCTATTCGTAAACCTCCTTCCTCTACGCCTGCTGTTCTGCATGATGTCATTTGCCAAATATAGGAGAGGGACCCGCTGCTTCCTCTGGGAGCTATTGAAAAACTTATACCATGTTTCAACAACCTGCTTGGCGTTGTTCTGGTGATCAATACACCAATCGGACAATGCTGGTCCAAAGTTAAGGAATGCATACATAACAAGACAAGAAAACACACAATAGTTTCACTTTGTGTGTCTAAATTGACTCAAACAGTAGCTAGGAAGTGAGCTGGAGAAAGCACATCAAAGGGATTTTTCTATTTCTCTCTTCAGGGAAGCTACCTTTTACCTTAGCATTATATTTATTTCATTTATCTATATTCATCTATATTTCTCTCATCAGGATCCAACAGTTGTGATCATTCAACGTGTAGCACTTAAAAATTCTTCACATGTCACGTAATATTAACAGGCTCGTAATGAAACATTTTAAACTAACTGTACAACTTTAGATAAATGGCTAAAAACACACGCACGGGCAAGTGCACAGAGAGAGAGAGAGAGAGAGAGCAATGAAAAGATATCTTATGAGAAGCTAATGACTTGTAGTTGTAATCAACTCACTGAAGCAGACAGCTTCAATGTTGGGAGGGTATAAACAAGAAAGAGATAAGACCATAAACCACCGGGTGAGAATGTAGAAGTTCCATGTAGATGATGTAGCTAGGGAAAAATAAGGACATGAAAGAATAGGAAGGTGTCAAGGGACAGTAGTTAAGATGTAGACTTGTAATTTTAAGGAACAGGAGGGTGTAGAGATAAGAGAATTTAATGAGGCCAAGGTTATTGCCATTTGGCAGGAGCCCAAAATATTTAAATAAAAAATTTCAGGAAACCTAATAATTGAGGGATGCTCAAAAAATGCAGTCAAGAGGGGGATAGGAGAAAGGGGGCAAACCGTGGTGGATGATGTCAATTCTAAGGGAAGAGTGGGAGTTAGCTTCATCACAGACAGTGGCATTTTCATTTTTAGAAAATCAAAATAATCGCAAGTCATTCAAAGGGTTAATTGAATCGTATTGTGAATCGTACTGCAAATCATAGGAATTTTCATTTTCTTATAAAACTGAAACATAATACAAATAAAAAAAATAAAAAAGTATTTATTCATGATCCATCAATTTCCAGCCCATAGTAGAATTAATGTGAGAAGGACTATGATACAGTCACTCCAAAACAAAACAAAAAAGCATCATTGATATATATATAGGGCTTTGATCCTGTGAGAACTATTCTCAGGCACCTACAGCGAGAACTTTTTAAAAGGCCCACTTGTGGATCCCATTTGCGGATAAGACTAGGAGGGATGGAAAGATCTATATGAGACTATCCCACATATCAAGGTTGGCCCTAATCACATGTCCCTAACCCCTTGATCCATAGTCTACAATTTCAGTCCATTCGGATTGGTGCACAATCGATCCAACAGTCCAGTAAATTCAGATTTGACTAAAACTTGGGGCAAGTGACTATCGGGGGGCCCCTGTGTATTGCAAGGGTTAGATTGGATGATAGATGGGTCTTACCTAGAGTTCTCACAAAAAAATGGTGAGAACTAGTTCTTATAAGATTATTTCCCATATACATATATATGATTTTTTGTCTGTACCCCCCCCCCCCCCCCCCCCTAAGCTTTCTAGAATTTGTAAATAGGCCCTTGTGATTTCAATATTTAGTGATATATCCCTGTCTTTTTTTTTAATAACTTTCATGTCCCCAGATCAGTAGCTTTGCACATTGCAACAACCATAAACTTTTAGAGTGAAATTACACTATTGCCCATATATTTATCCCTATATGCATAACTTCAAAAGCTTGGACTTATTTTTCTTGTAACATTGACTGTTACTATAGTACATTTAGTGGGAGAGAGCAACCCTACATAAATCCATTTTTATTAATACAAGGGTCATTTCACAAATTCCAAATTGATCATAATAAGAATCAACACCAACACTTATAATTGGTTATAACGCACAATGCAAAGATTCAAAAATACATGATTAGGCTTCTTGTGTATGAGAGAGTTATTGAGAGAAAGAACATAGGGACTCAGGATAGAATAATGGCATTTTTGTAAGTAATGACATAGTTTAATGAATGTAAGGTCAAAGATGTCATTTTTATTAAAAAAAATATCAATACAAAACTTATGGTGGTTGCCAATTTTGGTTAGGACCGCTGATTTTAGGCACATGGAGGCTATGATGCCCAGATATAGCATGGATATGGCATGGACATGTTATAAACATGGCAGGGACAGATTTTACACATAAAAAGTGAAGTATCGGATATGATACGACACGATATGTTCGCTATTTTGAAGTATCCATGCGTCATAGCATGGAGGGTATTAAATTGAAAAAGCTAGGATATATCACTAAATAATCAAAACAAATTGTATATATCTTAGAGGGTACATAAAAAAAACTCTATATTAATATATCAAGAACGATATGTGTCAATGTTAAATATGTCCAAGACATCAATGTTACTATAAAAAAAAATAAACGACTGCAATGTTTTTTTAATAAAAATATAAATATTATCCAACTCATCAGTTTTTTCTTTTTTATTTCCTTTGTTGTCTCTAGTTAGAGGGATTGGTCCGATTGGATATCAACCTGCCCACCTAGGATCGATCCCTAGGTGGGTGGTCACATGAAAGTGTATGGGTATGCCGATAAAACAAAATCCTAAAAAACAGGATACGGGTACAGCTAGGGTATGTTCACTAAAAAATTATATTTTTTAAAATTTGAATAATGCAATATGCTAATAATTAAAACAAGTTAGAATCCTTGATGTAACAAGCCAACAATTACTTAATACCATTACAAATTCAACCTACAAACCATAATTAAATGTCAAAAGGCACGTACAAGCCAAGAGTTTAATGTCATTACAACAAAAACTACAAACCAAAAAACTAAAAACGAAGTATACATTAAAGTAAGTCCTATCAAGCTAAAAATCTTTACGATTCACATCCAGTTATCCATTAACTTCAATTTCATCGCCTCCATCAAATAATACAGCTTCCATGTCAAGTTCATCAAGTGAAAAACCTACAATTTCAAATACCCATGATGTAAAACTCTTAAACAAAATGTACCAGGTATGTTTGACCATACCCAATATGTATTTACCCATACCCATACCGGCTACATATCCGGTCCGGATACGTGTGCATTTTGCAGTACTCATGATTCATAGCATGAAACTAGGGTGCAAGTGCCACTAAACCATCATCAACATTACTCGTGAAGTAAAAAAGTGTTTACGAAGAAACACCGAGAGAGAGAGAGAGAGAGAGAGAGAGAGAGAGAGAGAGAGAGAGAAACCCCATACAGAGAGAGAGAGAGAGAGAAACCCCATACAGATATTGAATGCTCTAATCACATGCCCATTCTTATTGCAAATTCTTAAAAGGGTTTTGTTAATCACCAGATGACCTCTTAAAGAATTTAAAAAAAAAGGTAAGAAATGATTAATGCTACCCATCCAAATGTGCTAATCCCACCCAGATGAATCGGATTTCATAAGATTCAATAATAATCAAGTATAGAATCATAAGATTCATACATGGATCCTAAGATTCACCTATAAATGGGAATCATTGTAAAAAGACGAATATTTGTCCCTGCGATTCAATATGAATTGTAGGATTTTAGAAATGATGGGTATTTTTAGTAATAATTCTAAAAGTGTCGAGGGCTTACACCTTAGAGCTAGGCTTCCCCAAAAAAGCCCTACACTTCAAGTCTGAGATGTAGATAACAATTTGGGGTGTGCATCTCACCAATGAGCGTACCCCCGGCCCCCCCAAAATGAAGTGTGTGCTTTAGTCATGGACCACATCTGGGGGCATAGCCACTTTAATACATCTTATTTTTTTAAAAAAAAAGGAGTCACAACAGTGATTTTAGGAAACTTTTTTTGTTTTTTTGTTTTTGTTTTTGTTTTTTTTTTTTTTGGTAACTAGGTTTAACTTAATTCAGCCCTGCTAACTCATTAAAAAGCTTAAAAAATTCAAACTCCATTGTTTTATTCTTACTAATATCTTCATCTTTAATGTGTTTATTTATTAAAAAGACTTGCTAACAAGGTTTTGCCCACGCTTTGAGGCTTATGCCTCATTTGCAATTGGAACAACCCACCTTACACCTCACCCCAACATTTTAAGACATTAATTTTCACAATTTTACAACAATGCAAATCAAGGGCTGACACTATAGCAATACAAGGAGTTAATTAGGAAGTAACTAACATCTTTCAGAATTTGGTAACCAAGTTTATGGAGGAAGAGAAAAGATATAGTTTTAGTGGAGTTTTAACTACCTTATGTGCAGTATTTAAATCTCTAATACTACATCAGTTACACTTTTGTTAATTCATAGCAATAAAAGTCGGTTACTTCTGCAAATAAAACAAAAATATCTAAGTGCGCCAATATCAAATGTCATGTGACCAAGGGGTCATGATGCAACAAGAATGGACCACAACTGTGAGCAGAAGCTCAAACAAACATGCAAATGATCAAGACATGTTAATACAAATAAAATAATGAAGAAATAGACAATGTGGAAAGACTTCAAAGCTCCAACACAACAACCATTTCTAAATTCCAAATTCTGATTGCAAATATTGCGAGGTTTTGATTTATGAGTAGTAAAAGCCAAGTAAATGAAGGATTTTTGTTGCTACATGTACTTACCTTCAGGTAAAATTTTAAAACATATACAGAAAATCATATAAAAGAACACAATGCGCAATGTCACCTGCCTTGTGTGCATGATACAAGAAAAGTTGATTTACGGTGCCAGGAAATGATATAAGAAAACATCCTGCGCCTTTGCACTCCACTGAACACCAACATTTTCATAGCTACTCTTTTGATAATTAGCAGCCACTGAATTATTTGGCATTTTATTCACATAATCTAATTCAGACAGCTAGCCATTCATGTAGCATATTAAGAATTTAAGGATACTTTTAATGCTTTGCTCGGACTTGTTAAGCTTGGAAAGCTTCTCAGCTAATATCCGGCCATCGAAAGCATTATCCATCTTGCTTACGTGGCACTTGGACGTCATCATATGAATACAAGACCACTCTGCCAACACATTTAACTGAGACCCAATTAGCATTCTAAGGAATAATCAATTAATTTAATATCACACAAAAATTATAAAGTAAACTACAAGAAGATCTCACTTTTCCTCTTCAGTGGAAATGTTAAGTGCTGCAGGAACTTATGATATAATCATGTGGATACATGACCAATCTAACCATTGAATATCATGATCAGCTTGATAAAAAAAAAGCGGTCAAATTTTAGATTGGGTGATCCAGATTCCAGATGGATCCAAAACCATTTTGTGAAGTTCAGAAGTAATTAGGGGATAAAAACAGCAGTGTAATGATCATTTTGGACCATCTAATCAGCGCAATTAAGTTCAAAACAGGCCCACATGAGATGCCCATACCTAGTCCTATAGCACACCTCCTTGATTGGTCCAGTTAGTCCAAAAAGTGGAGACCACATCTCACATGTTATGGAACGTGCAATAGCTACTAGTACAAGCAATGGGGAATGGAAATTTTCTAAGATGAAACCCATATGTCAAAAGGAATCATCAAAACAAAGACTTGCTAAAAAAGGGTATCAGTAAAATAGCTAACAAACCAAGTGGGTGCCAACAAATAATGCCTCTATGTATCATTACCTGGCAGTTGGCACTTCTAAATGAAGACATCCAAAAAGAAGACTTTCCAATCAATTACTTGCTAAAAGAAAGGAGGAAAAATAGCTAACTTCATCAAAATGGACAACCAAAGCAAGAGGGAGTTCTCACTTTCTGCATTTTTGCATGGTTACTTTCTAGGAAATTTTTTATACGCTTTATCACAAAACATTATTATTAAAATTCTTTCTTTAGATGGATGGTTTGGATTAGAAATGGATTTTATCTTTAGGGGAAACATTATACAAGCTTGTGTAAATGGACATCCAACCCATTCTTGGAATTTTTTTTCCATGAAATTGAATTAAATTGCGTATTTTTTGCAATTGATTAGGTCTCCTTGGTGGAGCATCTCCTTATGAATTAAAGACATATAGTTGTAGATTGTCACAATCAACGGTAATCAAATCTTTACGTTTCTCATTGTGTGAGTTGATTTCTTGCTGATTGAAGATCAGATATTGTGGGTTCACCATCAATTAGCATGACCACTGCGCTTGAAGCATGGGCACGTATATGCATTAAAAATAATTAAAACTAAGTTACATTGCTATTGAATTATGATATATAAAATTGTTAATATATTGTCAGTTTTCTTGTAGAATATATCAATTATAATAACTGGAAATATTCACCTACGCATCGTACATCCAAACTGTGCATCACACGTATTTAGAAGTGGACCTTGCCTAATAGTCCAAAATGATGAAAGGTGCTAAGAATAGAACAAAAATGCATTAGAGTCCAAAATAGAATGGAATTCTATAAGAGTCCGAAATATAAGGAGACATTATAAACTGTATCAAAATCAAAATCAATAAGGAAATATATTACGAGTCCAAACTAATAATGAAATTGTGTCAAACTGTATTAAAGTCCAAACTAATAACAGAACTTATCAAAATTGAAATCAAAATTGTAAGTCACATCAAATTGAGCCTCAATTGTGAAATCATATCACCCTAGCTGCATCAATAAGTGAAAACAGAAGAAATGCAAAAAAGGCATAAGAAATACAATAAAAACCCACTGGTAAGCCCAGAGAACTTGTTCGCATCAAGCAGGGCATTGTTCCTGAACCGTAGTGGTTATAGGTGCATTGACACTCTTTTTTGGGGTAAAAGGCACATTGACATTGTGTGCCTCATTCCTATTGTTGAACAAATGGATTAGAGGTGCATAACATTACCAAATAACAGCCCATATTTGTCCAGTTGGCAGCCCTACATGAGACCTGGGATTGATTTGTTCTTTGAGGAAAGTGGCATGAAATAGGAATGCATATCATGTAGAAATTAATGAACAAAAGTTGTCAACTACAATTACAGTAATTTATTAATGTTCTTGGCATGCGATCAAGTGGCTTTAGAAGAAAAGAGGAGCTTGACTAGTTAATGCTCATGAGAATAATTGTATTAATTTTCCTATTATTCTGTGTTTATGTCCCTCTATAATTGCTCTTACATAGAAGAGACTGGATCTAATTTTGTTCTAGTATTTTAAAAAAATAATGCATTACACAACCAAATGCACATGCTCACTTTCTCTATAACATGGTTGCAGGAAGGAAGACTCATCTTGTCATAGCAACAAGATCCATGTTTATTAGCATATCCATTCTTTTTTTAAAAATGCCATCAATTTCCTAAAATTAAACTAAGAGTATTTTGGATGTGTTTGTTATGTTTGGAATTTTAATCTTCAACAAAAATGAACTTTCAAATAGGGTATTTAAGTCCACAAGAAACAACCAGGGGCTTCTTCAGCTAAACCTCCTTGGAAATTTCAGTTCTTCAATGAGATAAAGGCATTGTCTTCTTCTGATATGGAGTTTGTTCATGCTAGGTGATCGGCTAATGGGTGATTCGTTGACCGAGCAAGGGGCGGATAACACCCTTCCTTTTGTTGCTTTCACTATGTAACCTCTTTGTTGTATCTTTGTTGTTTGTTTCTTTTTTGTCGTAGGTACATTGCTTTTTTTCCTCTTTTTCCTTTCCTTTTTTGCTAGGGCACATTTGCTATTTGCATTTTTTTTTTCTAATGAAAGTATTGGTAAAAAAAAAAAAAAAGAAGAAGAAACAAGAAGGAATTGATCCCTGGTTGTAGCACTAATGGTGAGGGACTTAGGAAAGGGGTGTGTGTCGGTGTGTGAATATTTACTGAAGCAGAAAAATGGGAGGTATTTAGTGTGTCAGTTGGATATTCCGCTACTTAGATACATTATTAGTGTTTTGACCCTATCACAGAGAGACAGTTTGCATCGGTGGATGTTCAGTTCTTCAAAGATATTTCATATCTCTCCAATGAGCAGATGTTATCTTTTTCCCTTCCAAAGAGTAGCCTTAGGTTGCTCGATCAGTTTCGGATCTCAATGAGGCCATTTGTTCTAGTTCTAGCCCATCATTGTGATTGATCTCTCCCTCTTACAGTCCTTTTGCAAGCCATTTATAGCAAGTGTACAAAAACAGTATTCTCTTAATTGGGAAGATTCCCCCAAACTGGTTTATTGTCCTAATCACTAAAGATCATCATAGAAAATAGAGCCTTGTCCCAACTATGTTGAGGTTGAGTAAATGAATTTTATTTCTCCATTCCAATCTATCCTTAATCAAATCCTTAGATAGGTTGTACTTCTTCAAATCTATTGTCGCTACTTCCATCCACGTTAATATGATACAAATATTACACAAATATTACTCCCTAAATATATGATACAAATATCACACAATTTGGTGGTCCCTAGGATATCCATGTTAATAAATCTGATAGTGATATTGATAAAACATTCTTAGAACCATAATAGTCAGATGAGAATTTGTAGGTTTATTCCAAAAAAACACATCAGTGTTTTCACCCCCCACCAATCATGCAGATTCTGATGCAGCTAAATCATCCTAACCATCTCTGTCCCCCATTTCTATTCCTGTTGATAATCATCATCTGTCTTTAAGTACATCACTTGATCTTCCAATTGCCAGCATAAAAGGAACATAACTTGTACTAGTGATCTTGAATGATAGATTCGTTTCCAATCAATTTCTCTCTCCTTCACATTGGTCTTTTATTGTCACTGTATCTTCCACATCAGCTCCTGAGTGTCTTGCTGAAGCCCCTCAATAGCCTTCTTGGCAATAAGCTATCAAATAAGGAATGATAGCCAAAGAAAAGAATAGCAAATGGGAGAGGACTGCATTTCCTGCAAGATAAAATCTAGTTTGCTGTAAATGGTTACACACTCTAAATACAACTTTCAGAGAAGCATCACTGGCAACATAGCTAGGCTCATAACTGTTAGGTTAGATGCTTTTTATTCTATGAAGACTGATCATGTGGGACATACTGTACACCAGTCTGCAAATGAAGGGTCCCTAATGCATTAGTCAGCACCAAAGGTTCTTAATAAGGGCGTCGCATTTTAGTCTTTAAACTGTGGTCAAAACCAGTCAAAAAAGTGTGACCAACAATCCCAGGGGGTTATGAACATTCATTAAAAGCTGGGATTTATAATAGTTACTCAAAAGGTAGGGTGTTTTCACAAATAGACCAAAATGAAAGAGGGTATATGCAAAAACAAATATAACATACATACATAGAGAATTGCTATACCTGTAATAACACTTGAGCTTGGGCTATGAGTTTCATTTGGGCTCAGGTTTGGCAATTTGAGTTTTGTAAGCGCTTAGGCATACCAACATGAATTTAGGTTGGGCTAAGGGCTTAGCCAATACTCTAACTAGCCTGCCTGAGTAACACCCTATCTTCCACTTGTCCTATTCCAGTAGGATAAATGTTGAATGATGCCCCAGGAGCTGCTGACGTGGAGCTCAGTGGGCTGCTGATGTTTGAGAAGTGTTGAAGTTTAACACCTGCTAAATTGAAATTGTCAAAGTCTGTTAGGCTTGACCTATTCTTCTGCTATTTTTTAATTTCTGTTATGTAACTTGCAGCAGATTTAGCTGCACTCTTTATGTTATTTCTGTTTGATAAGTTGTATAAATAAGTGCTTTGATGATCAATAAAAGCGCAGTCCAGAAGTCTCAAAATTAAGTTTGTCTTTGCCAGCATTTGCACTTTATTTCTGTCAAAAAGAAATCCTACAAATTGGTATCAGAGCCATTCTGTTCTTGAGAGACCTGTGAGGTTGAGTGAGCCTAACCACTTGCCTTAAACACTCACCATCTCCCCTATCCAAAACACAAAAGCCTACAACCAACGCAGGATGAGTTCAGAAGCTTCATCAAATGTAAAAGCACCTCCAGTGTTTGATGGAACGAATTATCAAGTGTGGGCTGTCCGAATGGAGGCCTACCTTGATGCTAATGATCAGTGGGAAGCTATTGAAAATACATATGAAGCTCCTCCCTTGCCCGACAATCCAACTATGGCTCAAATAAAAAATCACAAGGAGATGAGGCAAAGGAAATCAAAGGCAAAAGCTAGCTTATTTGCAGCTGTTTCATCTTCAATTTTCACCAGAATCATGACACTGAAGATAGCAAAAGGAATTTGGGACTTCCTGAGGAAGGAGTATGATGGAAATGAACGAGTCAAAGGCATGCAAGTTCTCAATCTGATCAAAGAATTTGAGATGCAAAGAATGAAGGAATCGGAAACAATCAAGGATTACTCTGACAGACTGCTTGACATTGTTATCACGATGGCGCTCCCGCGGTTCGAACCCTTGACCTAGAGTTCTGATACCACTTGTAACAGTTCCTGAAAAGTTTGAGGCTACAATATCATCAATAGAAAACTCAAAAGATGTGTCTAGCATTACATTGGCAGAATTGTTGAATGCACTCCAAGCTCAGGAACAAAGAAGACTTATGAAGTAAGAAGGATCTGTGGAGGGTGCATTTCAAGCTATATCACAGAACAATATGAACAAGAAAGAGAAGCAAAGCAACAGCAATAACAGCAACAACAACACTACATTTCCACCATGTCTTTACTGCAAAAAATCCAATCATCCACAAAAAAGGTGTTGGTGGAGGCCGGATATAAAATGTCACAAGTGTGGTCAGTTAGGGCACGTGCAAAAGATATGCAATTCTCAACAACAGCAAGGAGAAGCCAAAACCATTGTTGAACAACCTCAAGAGGGGCAACTGTTTGTGGCATCATGCTTTGCTACCAGTAGCTCCACAGAAAGCTGGCTTATAGATAGTGGTTGTACAAGCCACATGACTTATGATCAAGAGCTTTTCAAAGAGCTTGACAAAACTGCCATTTCTAAAGTTAGAATTGGAAATGGAGCATATCTTACAGTAAAAGGCAAAGGAACAGTGGCAATCGAAGGCCACACAGGTTTGAAATTAATTTCTAATGTCTTATATGTTCCTGAAATTAATCAAAACCTTTTGAGTGTTGGTCAGCTGCTGGAAAAAGGATAGAAGGCTCTATTTGAGGACAATCATTGCTTGATTACTGATTCACAAGGCAGAGAGGTGTTTAAAGTCCAAATGAAAGGGAAAAGCTTTGCCTTGAACTTGATGGAAGAAGAGCAGGCTGCAGTACACAAAGAAGATAGTAATACAGTGCTTTGGCATAGGAGATTGGGGCATGTTCATTATACAGCCTTACTGTTGATGAAAAAGAAAAATCTTAGGGAAGGCTTGCCTGAATTAGAAGAGGAGCTTCCTACTTGTGCAGCCTGTCAGTAAGGGAAGCAAACAAGGCTTCCTTTTCCACAAAACAAGGCCTGGAGGGCTACACAGAAACTATAGTTAGTAAATACAGATGTGGGTGGACCTCAGAAAACACCATCATTGAATGGCAGTAAGTTTTACATTGCTTTCATTGATGATCACACAAGAATGTGCTGGATTTATTTCATGAAATTTAAATCTGAGGTAGCTGACATCTTCTGGAAGTTTAAAGTTTGGGTTGAAAATCAAAGTAGATGCAAAATGCAGGTGATCAAGTCTGATAATGGAACTGAATACACCTCAGAAAAATTTAACAAGTCCTGTGAGAATGAAGGCATTGAACATCAGCTGACAACACCTTATACCCCTCAACAGAATGGGGTGGTTGAGAGGAAAAACAGAACACTTATGGAGATGACAAGGTGTTTGCTGTATGACAGAGGGTTGCCAAAGAAATTCTAGCCGAGGCTACAAACACAACAATTTTTTTGCTGAACAGATAGCCAACAAAAGCTTTGCAACAAAGGACTCCATTTGAAGCATGGTATGACTATAAACCAAGGCTGCAAAATTTAAAAACATTTGGTTGTCTTTGTTTCTGTCACAACCCGAGCCCAGGGACCGGGGGTCAGAGAAAGTCCAACCAATGACACACGTACTCCCGTGCGTGCACACCTGGACCCCGTCCGAGTATACACACACAAGGGATCAATCACACATGCAAAAGACTGAACGCGGAAGCTGTACGTATCAAGGCATACCACAAATATACCAAAAGACATAGGAGATTACAAAACAATATACACTGATGATAAGACCAAATACATGAACGTATGACAATAGAGCGGGCTTACAACAATCCCAAAATCAAAGTACAGGTATCACTCAATGCCCACTTTACAATTACAGAAAATCCCCTCAATAGACTCCAACACCAAGAATGGGGAAAACAAAATGATGCAAACCGTACTCTGGAGGATGGATCAAGTCCACTCCTCTAGGCCGGAGGGGGCCTCGCAAGCCTCTCCTGCAGTCGGGTCGACCGACGCAGGATCGGAAGAGGGATCTGAGCCTGCAACACACAAGACAAACACATAAGTACGACGACTTAGCAAAGTATAAGCCAACAAGAAGATAACACGAATTGCGTCTAGGACTGAAGCATACTGAACAATAGTCATAACGCAATATCCATAGAAATGATGTCTGTACACTAAACAATTATGCAAATGAATAAGCATGCCATCAGAATCATGAACAGGTAACAATCAAGTGGCTACTACATTGGCCATTTTCTCCCTTACGAGAGCAATCAGGATGAGAACACCAGCGACCGGGCCAGGGCACGCATGGGTCTCTAGTTCCCGGGGTCCGGAGTCCCAGGACAATCACACTCTGCAGAGGCAAACACTTAAACTAAACCAAAGTTAACCCCGTCGGGTATCCTAAGGCTGAGGCTCAGTAGTGCCAAGACCAATCACAATCAATCGGATGATGCACCTCAATCAATCAATCAATCACTTATCACTTACAGAGCTCACATATCATGCTGAACAAACAATGGGAAGTGCATCGCATATACTGATACTGAATGTACATAAGCAATTACAGGAAGTGCTGACAATGAATATCAATCACAATCACTGACTCGTAACTGATGCAAGTACTCCAATAGAACAATGATAACACTGATACCAATATAGCAATAGAATGGTTCCGCCCGGGCTTCGCTCTGGGGTTGCTGCATGTCCCACAGAATCGAGAGGTCCAGCGCAGAACACATAAGAGGGCATAACCGTAATCAATATGCTATACACATCATGATACCTTTACGAATCAAGGTCAATTACAAGCCAATCCTACACTAATTATCCAGTGTCTCTAACCGTGCATGTTGATGTAGTTTTAAGTTGTCCGATGCACCATTGTCTAGTGTTGCAGTGTCTGGAATGTGCACCGAAGTCCCTTAAACCAACACCCATGGGGAGGTGCTAAACAACTGGATAACAAGCATGAATGACTCACAGCCCATGAGGTCATTTATGTCATACAAACATTCCATTGGGCATGTCCAGGTTAGCTACATTCTAACATGAAAGTCATATACGGTCTTTTACTTAAACCTAGTCCCTTTTCATTCAATTCTCAGGGTCTCACGGTGTAGCCGTAGGTAACCTTACGGCTTAGCCGTGGCATCTTACGGCTTAGCCGTACTATGCACAGCGGCTGAGCTGAGGTTCCCCAAATATCCGTCCGGATTTACGGCTCAACCGTCTTTTACTCTACGGCTCAGCCGTATTCTGGTCCACGGCTTAGCCGTAAGACAATGTACGGCTTAGATCAGGCTGGGCCGTAGAAGAATGTCAAATTGCCCACATCCAGTTAATTTCAGCTAACAGTCTGTACTGTTCTACGGTTTGGTTTACGGTTGGGTCTCGGCTTAGCCGTAAGCCATTTTACGGCTTAGCCGTAGCACATTTCACGGCTTAGCCGTGAGTGCACGGACTCATTTTTCTGTATCAGTTACAGTCACACAGAAAGTGTCCAAAACGACAGAAAACAGCAAGATAACAGCAGAATGGGCTCAGTAGGGCTGTCTAATACTGATAAACACAATGAAGAACAAGAACACAACAATCAATTTACTATCAATCGATGTTCATACAACTTGGGCTTATACTTGCCTCACAAATGGAATCACTTCGTGGTTTGGCTCAGTCCGCTGGAAGCACATGCACAAACGAGCTCCTTTCTTCCTCCCTCAAGCACAGAAACAGAAAGGAGAAGGAGAGAAAAAGAGCTGACGAGAGAGAGAGACAAACAGAGAGCGAGAGAGACGATCGAGAGAGAGACAGGGAGTTGGTGGGATTTTTATACTTAATTTGAGTCTAAATTACATTTAAGGCCAAATAGCTTATGCAAATATCAGTTTGAGTCAAATGACAGTCCAACGAGAGCAAACGAACTCATTCGGATTCAAGACAGTTACGACAATCGACAAGCTCGACGAAATACACGCGCTGACGTCAGAATGACGTGAAACTGACAAGGTCAATCAAAAGCCAAAATTACGAAAAAGGGCTCGATCTACTTAGACCAAGTCAAACTCAACCCAAACGATCTCTCTACGAGGCAAAACCAAAACAAACAAAATCAAAACACACTTAGCGATAGAAACACATGCAATTACACACTAAACCGGATCACTCGGGTCGGAGTGTTACATCCTCCCCCACTTGGACATCATTCCGTCCTCGGAATGAAAGCGTACCTGAGCAAACAGATAAGGATACTGTCGTGCCATCTGATCTTCTAGTTCCCACGTGGCTTCATCAGGTCCATGATGTTCCCAAAGTACCTTGACCCATCGAATAGTCCTCGTACGCAAGAGCTGTTCTCTAGTCCCAACAATACGGAGCGGACGCTCAACGTATGACGCATTAGGTTGCATCTGAATATCATCGTATCGAATCACGTGTGTCGGGTCTCGAACATACTTGCGAAGCATAGACACATGAAAAACATCGTGTACTCCAGAAAACTCCACGGGTAGAATCAATCTGTATGCTAGATCGCCAATCCGGCTCTTGATCTCAAATGGACCCACATATCTTGGCGCTAACTTGCCTTTTTGACCGAACCGTACTGTACCTTTCATCGGTGAGACCTTCAAGAATACCCAATCACCAACCTGAAATACTAAAGTTCTTCTTCTCGTATCTGCATAGCTCTTCTGTCTCGATCGGGCAATCTTCAAATTGTCAATCACTTTCTGAACTTTCTCTGTAGTCTCAGCAATGATTGTCGGTCCGTGGAAACTCCTTGTTCCAACTTCTTCCCAGCAAACAGGACTTCTACATTTCCGTCCATACAGAGCTTCATAGGGTGCCATTCCAATACTCTCGTGGAAACTATTATTATACGCAAACTCACACAACGAAAGATGCAAATCCCATTCTTTCTCGAAATTCAGCACACTGGCCCGTAACATGTCCTCGAGCGTCTGAATAGTTCGTTCTGACTGTCCATCAGTCTGCGGGTGATACGCCGTACTGAAGCTCAACTTCGTTCCCATGGCTTCCTGAAATGCTCTCCAAAATGAAGAAACAAAGCGGCTATCTCGATCTGACACAATCGACACGGGCGTACCATGTAGTCTAACGATCTCGTCAACGAACTTCTTCGCCATCTCGGAAAATGTCATGCCTTTCTTGAATGGAAGAAAATGGGCTGTCTTCGTCAATCTGTCCACGATCACCCAAATGGCACTGTTCTTTTTGCTCGTCAGGGGTAAACCCGAAACAAAGTCCATCGAAATGTGCTCCCATTTCCACTGGGGAATGTGCAATGGATGTAAGGAACCTGGAGGTCTCTGATGGTCAGCTTTCACCTTCTGGCAAGTCAAACATCTGGCAACAAACCCAGCAATTTCCCTCTTCATGTTATTCCACCAGAATCTGTCCTTGAGAGCTCGGTACATCTTCGTACTTCCAGGATGCATAGAATAACGTGCATGGTGTGCTTCTGTCATCAAACTCTCTTTCAAAGCATCTACTGCTGGCACACATAATCTGCTCCTGAAATACAAAACATCACCTTCCAAACGAAAGTCTGGTCGATCTGCAATGCTATCTCGGATTCGCTTCAACATCGCATCTTCGAACTGCTGGTCTTTAATCAGCTGAATGATATCTGGCTGAAAGCTCACTGTACTGGCAAGTGTCAAACCGTTCTCCACCAATTGTAGTTCCACTGGCTGAGCATGCCTTACAAAATAAAGGCTGTCCAAAGCCTGAAGAATCTCCGACTTCCTACTCAAGGCATCTGCAACAACATTGCCTTTCCCTGGATGATACTTGATGGGGAAATCAAAATCCTTAATCAACTCAAGCCACCTTCGCTGTCGCATATTCAACTCGGACTGCGTGAAGAGGTACTGTAGACTCTGATGATCTGAATGCACTTCAAATGTCACGCCATATAAATAGTGTCTCCACATCTTCAACGCAAAAACGATGGCTGCCAACTCTAAATCATGCGTAGCATAGTTCTTCTCGTGCTCCCGAAGTTGTCTCGAGCCATAGGCAATCACTTTGCCATGTTGCATCAAAACACATCCCAAACCGACTCGAGAAGCATCAGAGTAAATCATAAATCCTTCATGCCCATCTGGTAACGTCAAAACTGGAGCCGAAGTAAGCTTCTCCTTCAACATCTGGAAATGGCGCTCACAGTCGTCCGTCCAAAGAAAAGGAATATTCTTCCTGGTCAGTCGGGTCAACGGGGCTGAAATCTTGGCAAAATCTTGAATAAAGCGACGATAATATCCAGCTAATCCAAGAAAACTCCGTATCTCCGTCACAGTCTTTGGGCTGGGCCAATTCATCACTGCCTCAACTTTCGTCTGATCCACTGCCAACCCATCTCGTGAAATGGTATGACCAAGAAAAGCTACCTGCTCGAGCCAAAAATCACACTTCGACAATTTGGCATATAATCGATGCTCTCTCAACAACTGCAAGGCTCGACGTAGATGTTCCTCATGCTCCTCTGGGGTCTTCGAATACACCAGAATATCATCAATAAAGACCACCACAAATCGATCCAGAAAAGGAGCAAAGATCTTGTTCATCAAAGCCATGAAGGCAGCAGGTGCATTGGTTAATCCAAATGGCATCACGAGAAACTCAAAATGTCCATACCGTGTCCTGAACGCAGTCTTCGCAATATCGTCTTCCTTCACCCGGAGTTGATGATACCCCGATCGTAGATCAATCTTGGAAAAATAGGCAGCACCTTGAAGTTGGTCAAACAACTCATCAATACGCGGCAATGGGTATTTGTTCTTGATCGTGACTTTGTTCAACCGCCGGTAATCTATGCACATCCGTAAGGTACCGTCCTTCTTCTTCACAAACAGCACTGGAGCTCCCCACGGTGACACACTCGGCCGTACGAAACCCTTCTCCAAAAGATCTTGCAATTGCGTCTTCAATTCGAGTAACTCAGCAGGGGCCATACGGTAAGGAGCTAAACTAATGGGTGCTGTACCGGGCACTAGATCGATCGCAAACTCTACATCTCGGACAGGGGGTAACTCGGGTACTTCCTCCGGAAATACATCCGGGAACTCACGTACTACCGGAATCTCACCCAACTGCTTCACCTCCTTCTTCTCCGAGACAAAAGCAAGAAATCCTGCACAACCTCTGCGTATCAAACGATCCGCCTTGCATGCGGAGATGACACGCCTCGGGCATCTCTCCTGATTGCCCTCGAAACGAAACCCCTTCGCAAAATCGAAGTAAATCGACCTGTTGTAACAGTTAACACAGGCACGATACCGCGCTAGCCAGTCCATTCCAAGAATCACATCGAAATCCAACATGGACAACAAAATCAAATCAACTGGCAGCTGGCGACCTGCAATCACCACGTCGCACTGAGGGTAGTATACACTACACTCCACTCGCTTGCCCACAGGAGTGGACACCACTAACAAATAGGGTAGCGGCTGAGGGGGTTGCGGTAACTGTTCCGCAAAACGAGGTGCAACATATGAACGCGTAGATCCCGAATCAAATAGGGTATGTGCTTCAGCTCGGGCAATGAGAACTTTACCTTCCACCACTTTCGCATCTTCTGCATGATCATGAGAGGCTGCATACACACGAGCAGTCTGACGCTGGGGCTTCTGGCTTTGGCGAGACGGATGGGGGCTGTTCGAAGCTGCTGAACTGAGAGACTTGGATGACCCCATAGATCTGGACGACTGGAAGGTCCTAGTCTTCGGGCACTGAGCTATCTTATGCTCCATGGATCCGCAACTCAAACAAGCTCCAGACTTCTTCCAACACTTCTCCGTCGGATGTCCAAATCCACAAAACTCGCATCTGCTCCCGGAGAAACTCGAAGTGCCTTGCTTCCCTTTCCATTTCTTCTGACTCTGTCCCCTGGAACTCACTGGTGCACTCCTCTTAAAGTCCATGGCTCTCTCTGCTAGGTGGTTGGCTTCCGCAGCGTGTGCTCTGTCGACCGCATCATCGAAAGTAGCTGGTCTCTGAAAGGCAGTCACAAAATTCGCGTATCTCAGATGTAGACCAGAAATAAAACGATTCACCTTCTTCTCCTCGGTATTGATCATGTCCTCAGCAAAATGGGACAACTGAGTAAAGCGGTGAATGTACTCCGAGACGGTCAGCTGCTGCAGCTGTAAGGCCAGAAACTCAACCTCCTTCACACGCCGAACATGAGCAGGAATGAACTTCCTTCTGAACTGTTTCTGGAACGTCTCCCACACTGTTTCACTCGGCAAGGTCAGATAGGCTGCACTAACACTCTTCCACCAGGTCTTAGCCATCTCTCGAAACATCGAGGCCGTAAGCATAACCTTCTGCCGGTCGTCACAGACGATGGTAGAGAAGAGATCTCCAGTATGCTCTAGCCACTGATCAGCCTTCAATGCATCTTCATTGCCGTAGAATTCTGTGGCTCCACGTTTCCTGAATTTGTCGTATAACGCATTCGGATCGCTCTCTCTAGGCGGAAAGACCACTTGCTGCTCTGCAGGCCGAACTGGCGTTTGACTCTGTCGGTCTACGATCGAAACAACCTGCGCTTGCAAGGAATGGATAGCCTGTAGCATAGTCAAGAAGCGCTCGTCGAAATTCACAAGTGGCTGTGGGGCGGCTGACCCACTCTCGTTATCTCCCTGATCATTGTTGTTGTGTGTTCCAGATCCCGATGCCATAGCCTGCAAAACACAAAAGTCAATCTGCTAACACACTAGGGAACGCACACAGACTCACAAGACAAGGGGACCCAACACAACAGTCCAAAACTGGACTACGAAATCTCACCACGTCCTATATGCCTACATGCTTACACACTAAGATAGAGACAATGCCCTGAGAGACAAAGCTCTGAGAGACAATGCTCTGATACCATACAATACGTATGTCACAACCCGAGCCCAGGGACCGGGGGTCAGAGAAAGTCCAACCAATGACACACGTACTCCCGTGCGTGCACACCTGGACCCCGTCCGAGTATACACACACAAAGGATCAATCACACGTGCAAAAGACTGAACGCGGAAGCTGTACGTATCAAGGCATACCACAAATATACCAAAAGACATAGGAGATTACAAAACAATATACACTGATGATAAGACCAAATACATGAACGTATGACAATAGAGCGGGCTTACAACAATCCCAAAATCAAAATACAGGTATCACTCAATGCCCACTTTACAATTACAGAAAATCCCCTCAATAGACTCCAACACCAAGAATGGGGAAAACAAAATGATGCAAACCGTACTCTGGAGGATGGATCAAGTCCACTCCTCTAGGCCGGAGGGGGCCTCGCGAGCCTCTCCTGCAGTCGGGTCGACCGACGCAGGATCGGAAGAGGGATCTGAGCCTGCAACACAC